>JAQFYC010000017.1:0-122240 GCA_034694165.1 Tomocerus mixtus | reverse complement strand
AATGCCAAAACGGACGCTTCCCTACACGGGGAAATGGAATTAACTGTCTCTTCATTTCGTGGAAGCCTTTTCGTAAATAAATAGATAATAGGGAACAATTAAAATCCTAGCTATTTTATTTTCCCCTAACTAAATAAATAAATACTCCAGATTTTAATTACACAAATAAATCAAATTCACCTTCAGAGCGGCCGATTCTGGGGAAAGGAATCAATCCGGGTGAGTTCCCATTTCGTTTCTCAGCCATAAAATATCTGTCGGACCGTCCAACGCGAGGGAAGGGAATGATCGAGTTTCCCTTTTCACCCTGTTGTCCTATATTTTCAGTTGAAAAAGACAAGAATTATTATTTTCAAAATTACGGAAAAAAGAGACAGTGGAAAAGAGGCTTACCATATACAATGCCAGCAGAAAGACTGGCAAGTGTGACAATCGCGTGTATCAAGCTCATTTTGAATTTGAAACAACTACAGGACAAATACGTCTACAGTAGCTACACAGATCGAATTGAATTTCTTTCGAATTGAAACTTTGAAACTGCTCTGCTGTTAAGAGCAGGGTGTGAGGGAATGATTTCAGATCTGCTAGCCCTCTAACTATTTATAGGAAGTCCGAAAATTCCTCCGTGTCATTTCCACACCGCGGGGGGTCATAACAAATGAGCTTGGTGAGTTGGAAAATAGAAAATAGTGATTTCCAACTGTTTGTCAGCAGGTGAAAGACTTACAGTGAAATCCAGCCAACGCTAACATATCAACTTTAATGAAAATCTATCGAAAGTTTTAGAATCGGGGATCACCGACGCTTATCCAACACTTTTTTATCCGCCATTCTTCCAATCCCTTCTCTTCCTACTTACTTTACTTAACATACTAAACTTACTCATGTAAGGAAAAGAAATTCTCAATCTATCTAAAGTCTTAGCATGCATTAGAAAATCCAACACGCTCCAATACCAATATATTATCTAAGAACATATTTGAGTCAACAAGTAACCTTTTTACGTCACCAAACAAGAACAAGCTACCCACCTAGCCTAATATATAATACTAGACTAGCACTACTGGATTCTGTATTGGGCAGTCGTCTATAATACATACAATAACAATTGAAAACTTTCTTTGTCACTTAAGGTACTTAATAAGGATTCCAGGCATATCATGGAAACTTGCCTGGGATTTATCCATTAATCGCCTAAGTCGCCTTACGTCACACAATCACGATCACGAGATAAATCTCCTTACAGTACTTTGTTTACGTATTTGTAGCAATCTGGCTACCTACGTCTTTGCTTTACTTGTTATCTCCCTTTAAACCAGTTATATGAATACTGCCCATACAGGTTAAGTCATTTTCCCCGATTTTCATAGGGTTCATATTAGAAAGTCGGACACAAAACACAAAACACGCCAATAAGATTGTATGTGCATGTTTTACACACTAATTAATTATATACTAGGCAGGTTCTACGTATAAACATACATACTAATATAATTGTAAATGTATAAGCATGTGTACACTCTTTTAACTAAATATGTAGCGTTACGTGTTATGCATTTATAAGAACATAGGAGAATTAAGAAAATATGTTTTGTTGTAGCCTTATTAGTAGTACAGAGACAAAATTCACGTAGCGTGCCTCAGAATCCAGTGCTTTAACTCCGGTTTTTATTAAACACAAATAAATCAATTGCAAAGCCAAAAGCCAACCTAGTAAGTAAGAGTGTGGCGTAGTTTCTTTTTATAGGAAAGCATATATGGCATTTCTATTGCTACTGATAGTAGGTAAACGGAAAACTCTGCTTATGTTTTCAGGTAAGATAGCAAATAATTTATAAGAGGAGACTATTAAAGATTTTGGTACTTGAATTAAATAGTGTTCAAGGGCTTATGCAGATCGTTTAATTATCGTTTAACCCCCGTAATACTTACCACCTTATGGTAGCCATTGGCATGAGAATTACATATTATGCCTTAAGAATAAAATTTACTTGGATACGTGGCTTTGCAGCATTTTGTCTCTTTCCATTTTTCTTTTCACAAAACTTACGGGCACTACTAACGGCATGCAAAAACCAATATTAGTATGAAAATGGAAAATCCTATTAGGTATTCAATAGAGTGCTACACAAGTAAGGAATAATCATTCGTCTTGGCATTCGTTAACATAGTAGCCTTAAGATCATTGTAAGTTAAGTGATTTGTCTCTCGTTTATGAACATATTATGTAGTACATACTATCGGGCATCGGGGTTTGTTGCGCCATTTGCCAAACTGCATTCGTAGTAGTTGACTAAGCTCCAGGTGACAATGCACCATACATTCTAATGAGACATTGCTCCACATTGGACTATATTTAAGTAGAACTAAGCTACAATTTGTTCGCTTTAGAGTGCTTAGGAACTACTTTTTCAAATACAGATCTACTATAATGTATCTATTTGTTATGCAAAGAACAAGAGGCTTAGATGAGAACTCTCTGCTACCTCGCGTCGCACTATGCACGGGCAAGACTGAACCTTTAGCCAGCTATAAATAACAAGTAAATTATTTATTATATTTATATAAATACACATTCTCCGTTCAAAAACTTGGAATTTGCTTTCATGCACGAAGAATACTAATTTCGAATGAACCTGCATTGATGCTTTTATTTACTCAAGGAATGAATGCTTACTAAAAGTATATTCTAATTTTCAAAAAAAGTTGTTCACAAAACAATACATTATCTAAGGACATTGTTATGATTTTGCATAATGTTGGGGGATATCTTACCTACAATAATGTAAAAGTATTACCAAATTATATAATATAAATATGGTTATGCAATGCTTTATGATTATATGTACAAATGAAAAATAATATGCAAAAGTGAAAAATTCCCCAATTATTACAGACAATTTATGGCACATTTTATTGATGATCAAGATAAAGTAAGCACTATGCATTACAATGTTTAGTTACTACCCGTAATCAGTGTATCCATTGACTTACATTTATCCTTCACTTATGTACTTACGCTAAGTTACTTATTTATTTATTTAGGACCCCAAAACCCGTTTTCAGTTTTTAATTGTTGACAGTAAATTGTATTTCTGTTATATTGTACATAACTCCAATTATGTTATTATGACACATTAGTACAGTCTCTAAATTGACCTGACTACTTAGATAATGTATAACCTAATTTATCTAACAGCTATGCTTATTATATCTAGACTATAATTAAATACAAATTACTATGAAAGTATAGATCAACTATGTCCATTGCACGTTACTTTATAATTCTATCGTCTTGTTTCACAAGAATGGCAAGTCATCAAACTTCATAATTACCTTATACCTACACCAAAAGTATTTTTATAGATTATCAGCTACAATAAATATTGTAGAAATAATACCAGTAAATTAATTCATCCTTAGAATTATATATAAATGAAAGTTGTACCCATATAATAGAAAATTACGAATTCGAACCACCCATCAGGGTTTACCAAAGATATAATATTACATAATATAATATAAAGAAAGTGTTAGCATTCATTTACATAGATATACTTAGTAATGTGTAAATATTACATCTGTACATAAAAATACACAGGAAAACAATATAAGCTCTTGGTTAATGATTTCATAATATAACAATAAAGAAACTCAAAGTTAATTACACACACTAACCTCTGTAGGGATAACGAAATAAGATTGTATAACAGTTAGGTAACACTTAAACATGAAAAGTAAAACCAAAGCTTTACATACTATTCTATTGTGGCTATACTTAAAATTCGCATGGACAATATTCTTTAGCAGTTTACTATATTATGTAAGAGTTGAGTGACATGAGAAACATTTGTTCATTTTAGGATTAGAGGTAAATAAAGCCCTATAAAATATTTCCCATACAGTAGATACATACATTTAAGAATCAAAGGAAATTCAATTGATTATTTGTACGAATGTATAGATGAATTTGCATGAAATATTACAGCAATAATAAGTTAAGGCTTTAAAGATACACACACAATATAATATACATTGTTTGTTATATAAAGTTACAATAAATTTTGTAATGGTCGTTACAGTTCGTTACATAATGTTATTACCTATCTATCAGTAGTTATAATAAGTCTCAAAGTGTTGAACTTGAATTGAATTGTAGAGATATTAAGTAAATAATAGTAGGAACTGGAATGATGTAGAATTATTTACACTTGAGTTGATTTCGAGTACATAATAATAAATATTCTGAGTAACTGTGAATGTATTTGGGCTCCCTTACCGCCCTCCCTTCTGTCTGTCACTCAGGGAATCAAGGAAATGAAAAGGCATGACACTTTCCCTTTACAAAGGGATATAAAGTATAAAGTGTCAATCACCGGTGACAATTGTTATCACCCGCAGTCCTAGACAAACGTATAAATATGCTACAAAGTGACATGAGCTTAGATTTACCTGGAATATTTCTTGTTTTACATAAAATACCTTAAAATTTACTTATTTATACTATTTGTACAACACTTGGAATACGTACGTAGCTACTAGCCTTCCATAAAATATTTATTAACTTCTCATTGGATTAGTATTGTTTGGAAAATGAAATCATACATAAGTACAAATAGCAAAATAGTTAGTATAGTATATATTATTATATAGTATAGCAAATTCATTTCTCAGACGAATATAAGAGTAAATGTATTATTTTGCATTTTTTAAGGGAACAGTTATTTTTTCTTTGAGATTTAAACTATGTTTAATTTTTTCCACGAAAAATAATCCCTTGTTCTGTTACATAATTATATGAGCATTGTAAATTTGTAAAGTACGTAAATACAGACGACAGATTTGAGAAACAGTCTTATTTTACGGAGATTTACTTTTCCATTTCAGTCATTGGATGGGATTGAATTCTAACTCTAATTCTAATCCGGCTTGGCTAAGCTAAACTTTATTTCCTTCCGATAGATATAGTATTTATATCAATAATATATTCATTTCTTTTCCATTGAGATGTTAGGAATGTCTTTTACAAACTTTTGAGAGTATATTATTTTAATTTTCACACTCACTACTCACCCCTATTTTCTTCCCTTTCATTTCACCTATTTACTACTATTTGTAATACAATAGAAGTCATAATAGTAGTTTTATACATACATTTGTGTTCTTTTTTGTTAAACAAAATTACAAAGTTAGGAATGATAGTTTGTATTGTATTTCTTTGCAGCACCCAGTGCCACAAAAAAATCTAAATAATTTTACATTCTAATTCAATAAGGTAACTCAATTGACTTTCTGATTGATAAACTTATTTTCTCTCACAGTAAATAAATAGGTAACAATACAATACAGGTAAGTAAGGTTATCTGATTAGTTTTACAAATGTATCACCGATTTTTCAAAGAAACCTTTTCCTCAAGGAAGTTCCTTTTTAATCATTTAGTTTTGTAAGGACAAAGTTAGCGAGTGAATGACATGACATTGACATTGCCTTTTGGCATGACAATTATATTGTAAGTTAAATAAAAGAAATTGTTGTTAAGAAAATTATTCCTTTCTATTTTTTTATAGATCAGATGTTACATAATGTGTTTTTCTACGTATCAGAAGAGAGCTCCAATAATATTTGGATCTCTGACCGAATACACACACCTATATCAATATTCACTCACATTTTAGAATCTGGTTTTTAAAGTAATGCAATAATAGTACAACATAATACAGAACAATCCACCGGTGTGAGATACATTTTCTGATGTTAAATTATTAATTGTGCATTTTGTTTGCCAAAAGCTTTGTACAATGTATACTGTTGCGTTATAGTTTGTGTACTTTTATCAGTTATATGGTTGTTATTGTAATACACTTAATTATTAGTAGTAAGGTAACTTTATAACCGGGATAGATGCACAGGGCACCACCGTCTAGTTAAAATCACAAAACACTTTACATAGATAACTAGATTGGAATTTTTTCACAGAAAATCTTTTCAAAATATTTACATATGATTTTCCTTAGTATTTATTATTATTATTATTACATCTAAATTTTCTTATCTAAACGTTACGTTATGTTACGTTAGAATAGAAACCCGTATTTGTTTCTTTTATGCACTAGTCATAATATTATAGTTGCCCAGATACACTTCATTTGCATCTTTCCATACCATTTGACCTCTCACCCCTCCCCACACCTCTAACTACTAACTAACTATACGACAAACAAATAATAATCACCAAACGCAAAAAGCGCATCAAAATCAAACCCAAATTATACCATAATCGTAGTTACAATTACAAACGTTACACAATCGTGGTAATATCCGATTAATTTTTAAATAATAATATATAATTTTTATCGTATCATACAAAGCGCTTCCTTCTTGTATGTAACTACATAACAATTAATTTTTTCTTTAATTAATACACTGACTTTAATGTGGAGTTGATCGAAGCAATTGAAGAAAAGAATCAAATCACTGACAAAAATGTGTTACATCACCATCACAATATTTGCTTAAATTATTTATGCTAAATACCATTAGTATTTTATATTTAGTTAGCCACTAATTAGTTTTAACCCGCATCTGACCTTTTGAGACTAGTCAATTCATGAATTGAAATATATAATTTACTTTTGTTGGCAAAATTCCACTCCGTGGAAATATTAAATTGTAATGGAAGCTCGTATCGTTTTGAAATTGGCAAAAGTAAAAAATATTTTCTTCATTTATAGGTAGGTAGGTAGGTAACGATTTCACCGATATTGATTTCTATTCAAACTTCAAACAAATTCTAATTAAGCAAAGAAATTATTTAATTTAACAGTGTATGCTTTTTTGAGTAGGGTTAATTAGATTCTTAATTAGATGCATTTTACTAAATTAATACATCTTGATTTTCCTTTTCACCGGATTTGATTACGTTTGATGGCACATAGTATTCTTATCCTAAATACAACATATCTACATTCATATATTTTTGCATTTATAGTTATCTATATTCCATTGATGTGATACTCAATTTTTTCCAACATGATACATTAAATCTAATTATAATTATTATAAGTATTTACAAAAATTCAGCCTCAGCCTCTTTTCTCAGTCCGTTTAACTACATATTTCACCGGTCTATTGTTTAGGTAATAAGACACGTAACATAGTTAATATTTCCTGAAACCCATTTAACTTGTTTTTCATAAATGTACGTGAGAGGTACTTTATAATTAATGCAAAAACTAGAAAAGTATACCCGTAATCATTTCCAAGATTTGTGTTTAGCAAGGGAAACTCTTTTGACATGATTATTTATTTAAAGGAATAGGTTCCTGAAAAACTTTGATAAATACATTGCGAATTATGTAGTAGTTCAGTTAGAGTTCCGTTGCTTGATCGTAAACTTGCATTTAATTTCAAGTACCTCTCAAGGCATTTATCATTTATAGTGCTATTTATATATTTATTTTTAATTATTCTTCTCTGTATTGTAATCTAAATATTATTTATGAGCAATAGTAGTATTTATATTGAAGTAAGTCTCATCTTTCATCTCTAGTGTACTTACTTAATAGGAACTTTTGTTATGTTGTAGCAGTTGACCACAATCAAACTATGATAATACCCGTAGTTGATTTGGAATCAGTTGTATTTCACCCGAAGGCTACTTTTCGTTTCGACTTTTTCAAATATATACAAATTCTTTTCACTATTCTATTATATTTATGTATTTATAGTAAATATAGTAACTAAATAGATTAGCAGCTAATTATTTGAAGCAAAATACAAAAATGTAATTATGTGTTAATATAACTAGGTTTTCTATCCTATTAATATAATGTCTCCGCTTCGCTTGAAGGTATAATCGTCGCAGGAACTTACATGGATTCTATATTAGGTACATGAATCTTCTGTCGTGTAGACAAAACCCGTATGAAAAAATCACCGTAGTACTTGCAATATAGTAACAAACTAATTAGTTTCATAATATTGAAATAAACATCACAAGTTATGTTAGTATGTATATCTATCTGTACTAATATAGGACAGTCACCAAGATTTGTCGAGGAATTACCGGTATTTGTTTCAGTTTCTTACGCTAGATCAAGGATGGAGTTCCGTTGCGTCCATTGCTAATGCTCTCCTCACGTTCAATTTTGAGACGAAGGTCCTCATCGCTAAAATACTCCAGACGTCCTTCCGAACTAGTTGTGGAATGACAGTACTGGCCAAGAGATCCGTTTGAGCCACCGCTGGGCGAAATGCTACAACTTGAATGACTGCCGCTGTAATTGCGGCTTTTAATCCCGCTCCCACTCAAAGACAAATCTTCCGGGTGCGTTTGCTCTGGAATATACCCCGAACTCAGATCGACTGGCAAGCCTGGAGAATGGCGAACGATTCTTCGAGTGTGAGCGGATTTTCTTTCCCTCTTCAGAAGATTGGATGGTGGCAATGGATCCGTGAGAGAGTGGGAGAATGCTGGAGGAGCATTCTTCTCTTGACTGGAGCATTTGTGATGGACAAGATGATGACGTCGTCTGAAGCGGCCACCGCACTCTTCACAGGAATATGGCTTCTCACCTTTGTGAATGAGCATATGAGCCTTGAGCTGATTGGAGTCTGAGAAGCGATTGCTGCACAACTCGCAAGCATAGGGCCGCTCTCCAGTGTGTACTCGAAGATGTCTCCGCAGATTTGCGACCTGGACAAACTGACGCTCGCAGTGACTGCACTGATAAGGCTTCTCCCCCGTGTGGAGTCTCATGTGCGTCTTGAGATGGTGATCCCGTGTGAATTTCTTTTGGCAGATGCTACACTCGAAAGGTTTCTCGCCAGTGTGGGTCCTCTCGTGATTCTGGAGAACGTGCTTGTAGCCGAAACAACGATTGCATATTGGACAGATGAAGACTTTGTCTCTGGATTGATTATTTGATTGTTGTTGCTGGATCGAAGCATTATTTTTATTGTTGGTGTTCAGGTTGTTGTTGTTATTATTGGTGTTATGATTATTGTTGTTGTTAGCATTGTTGATAGGGACGACTGACTTTATCTTCTTGATGGAGGACACTTTTTCAGTTTTCGACATTAGCTTAGCTTTTATTCCTTGATCCTTCTCCATCTCTTTTTTAATATCGATATCATTTTCTGATGAGATCATTCCGTGTTGCACTACAGCCTTGTTCCTTTTATTCGCCTTTTTCACCGACCATTTGTTGTTAGAGTCCTTGTTCTTGTTATTAGTTAGGCTTTTGTTGTTGTCAGAACTCTTGTTGTGCTCTTGCTGCTTTGAAGATTGTTCTTTTACCCAGGAAGAGAGTATATCTAGTTGAGCATTGGGGATGAGACTTGCGGGCAGTCCAGTGACAGATCCAGGGGCGGCCACGCCGCATCCCCGGTACATTCCGTGATGGTGATGATGAGCTGAACTTGGGATCCCCAGAGGAATCGGGAGAGGAATCGGAATTCGTGCGTTAGAGTTGGCTGCGGCCAGACTGGCTATCAAGTGGGCAGAAAACATTGCCGGATTCGCACCGAATACTTCCATCGCTGGAGAGCTCAGGAGCGACAGACTGTCGTAGGATGAGCTGGAGACGCTGGATGATACGAGCTGCTGTACCAAATTGTGTTCTTGTAGTAATTTCTCTGCGGACAAATGCACCCCTCCCGATTGTCTGGTGGAAGTGTCACGATCCTCGTCCCGCAGCTCCTTCATCCCCTCCTCCCCGATCCCGATTTTAATTCGATTTGATACTCCACCTGAAAAAACAACACAATCATTAGCTTTCCAGCTCACATCTCACTCTTATCTCATCTTTCAGTCTATACATTATTGTACAAATACATATACATATAGTAAACCCCCACGCTACTCAACTTCCCGTTGTCATTTAAACACAATCCTGCAGGTTGAATACAAAGAAAACCTATCTGCATTGCATTTTCATGGAGATAATAATATTATGCATAAAATAATATTATAATGCATAAATAAATATCGCTCTTTAAACCGAAAATCTTCTAGGTACCTGAACAGAAGGCAAGAGAGCAGTGAACTCCTACACAAAATCCAACAGAGACAATTCTCCTTTCAATATTTTTTGAATAATTCAACTCTAATGCTCAACTCTGCAAGTAATATTATAATTACCTGTGGATTTCTTCCTATTTTACCGTTCTTCCACTTCCACTGCGAGTTAAAATGTTCCCTTAGTATGATATGAGCACTAAACAATGAAAACCACAACACAACCACAACCAAACCACGCGTACTTCGTATTTAAATAGCTTATCGTATAACTTCTACCTGTACTTGCAATTAAAATTTACAATTTAAAGACTCCCGGAGCTACGACCCTTAATTAGAATACTGAATTGATGATGAAGGAGCTCTGCCTTTCGTATACTAACCAGAGTTGTGTACTTTACATTAGAGAGAAACTTTTCGGCCCACAGTTCAAACTAAACATGCTAAAGTCATAAATACAAAGCAGCCAGCGCTATGTACTAATATATACTTAGCTTATACCCATTCCTTTATTGTCGGAATTTCAGAGATAAAGCAACTCTTAAATAAATATTATAAATACAATACAGCTACAGATACTAGCATGAATTATAAATACAAATACAATACAACTCATCACAATAGCGTAAAATGCTAAATCAACGTTAAAAACGTTAACAGCTTACAAAAGTGTATTTATTGCTTACTACGATATTTACGATTAGCTACACACTTTATCTAACTACTAACTACATATCAATATTAATATATTGTAACCAGAACCAAAACCAGGCTAATCTAAATAGCTACTCAATTTGTAGTAAATGTGTGTTGCATCTTATAAGAACTATTTTAATGTACATCCAGCATATAAAATGATCATTGTACTTTGTATTGCAATAATGTTAAGTAAATGTTAAATACTTTCATAGTAAATAGTATGACGAGTGAGAAGGATAAAGAGGAGAATTGTAAGGAGGAAGACGTAGAACGTAGTAGACATTAAAAATCCCTACTTTATCGCATATCGTCTTTCTTACTCTTGCACAAGTTTATCTTGGTTTTGGTTAGTTTGTCGTTTGACAAAAGTGCTCTCATTTGTATTCAGCCATTTTGTTGTGAATAGTAACAATGAGTATTATTTTCAATAGAAAAGTAAGCAACCAAGTTAAGTATTTTACCCAGCCAACCAACGAAGTAAAGTTTAAGTAAAACAGACAGTGAGTTGAATTTGAGTTGAGTGAAGGGAATAGGGAAGGAAGGGTATCCTATCCTGGAACGGTCTGGTATGGTCTGGACTGGAAGAAAGAAAAGATCCTCGTCCTCAATAAGTATGCAATGCAGGAGCTATCAGCAAAACAAAGTTAACAATGCCAAACGAAATCAATAGAGATAAAGATGCTTTGCTGATAGTGATAGACGTACAAATACGAATGCACACAAGTTTCTTGTACTATTTGTACATACTAAATAACTAAATAACTAAATACAGTAGTATTCTAAATTCTATATAGCGTAGGCTGTAGATTGTAGTAGTAGGTTGTAAATTGTAAGTAGTACACATTAGTATTATGATAATAAATCCGTGTGCTAATGAAATGCATGGAAATTAAACGGAGTAGCTTAGGCTAAACAAAGCTGTTAAGCTAAACAGTTGCATCGTACTGCCTACTAGTATTATATAGCTACTTACATCTTCTATGCACATAAAATTATAATAAGAATAAGAGCAGCATAATAAATAACTCATTCCTCATTAGTTTATTATCAGTTCTAGGATCGTATAGCCAAATGTGTAAATAGAATACAGATAAACTCCTAATATTTACTTGAGAGTTAAGATTTTAGTCATACTACCTAAGTACTTATCATAGCAGACTCCAACTCCAGAGTCACAGAGAGTTGAGTTAACCATTTTACATTTTATCCTACGTTACCTACTAAATGCATCATACTTTTAATTACCATTATGCAGCATAATATCCACATAAACCACGGAAAATATTAAATACACTACCTAGAGCCTTTACCATTTTTATGTTTCATTATATACATAACATTATAGTATTTCCTATCTTTTTTTTCTTTCTTACTCTTCTTACATATAAATAATATCCGTACACTACCGACTACTGGAAATACTCAATCCAGTGGAGTCCAGACCAGGCCAGACCAAGCCAGGCCACTCCAGGAACAGCGTTGCCTATTTCTATGTATTATACTATTAGTAGTAGTAGGGTTTTATTTTATTTATTTGAGTTTGCTGAGTATATCCGTAAGTAACGTAACTTAACGTACGTATTTCTACTCCTGTTCTGTTCTCTTATTAGGTGAGACATGATAAATCCCCATCGAATCGTAATGGAACTTTCTGGTCTTCACTTTTAGGGATAAAAGCATCAAAATGAATTTTTGGGAAGGGAAGGGAGGGATGTTTTAGGGCTAGGGTTGTTTTCCTCTCTTCTCTCTTGTGGTCTTGTCCTACTATATGTACATAGTACATACTACTGTAAGTATGACTGTACTGTATATGTCCTGCTAAAATCAAGAGATTGAGTTTTTACATCTCGGCTTGCTTGCTTGCCTAGCTTTATCCTTCCTTTACTTTACTTTACTTTACTTTTGGTCTGTTATGTTCGTTGTCCTGTTTCCCTGCCTCGCTCGGCTGTCCTCTTGTCTTGTCCTAACCCTAACCCTAACCCTAACCAACAGTTAAGTCCACTTCCATACAAATGCATCTTAGCATCTCCGTGTTTTTATATGTGTATTCCCTATATAGATCTCTATATAGGTTATATAACATTATATAACTAATACAATCCATTACATAACACCACACCACTACACTTTCTCCCCTGCCTTCCCTGTCTCATCTCAAACAATAGTCAACCAACTCAACTCAACTCACAATCAGCTCAACTCTCTCCGATTCTGTATGCAATGCGCTGTGTAGGCAACTTAACCCAAACGATGCGAACGAGTAAAGTACCTAAAGCAACAAAATAGAAAGAGCTAAAGCTTTTATCTAAAGCTAACCAACAATAATAACATTCTGACTATATATACTACATAATATTATACGATATAACACAGAGTCCAGGTCCAGATCCACACCCGCTTATATCCATTTACCATTTACGCCTTTCCATACTCATACTCACACTAACCCTAACCCTAACCCTAACTAACGATAACGACTATCCTTTCTATACAATACAATACACTATGTTATAGGATTTGATACTGTACCCATTGCTATTGTGCTTTTTCCAATATTTTACTCTTTTCTACAGCAAATGGTAAAAACCCTTGCTACCGAATCCTAAACTGCCAAAGCCAAATCAAAGAGTAACGACGAATTGCATTTTTATGTAATTCAAACACTAAAGCTACATAGGGTGAAGTAAGGAAATCATTAGGGATTATCTATCTCCATCCTTTTTAACATTTGCTATGTACTTAGTATTAGTACTTACGCCATGCTAGAAACTTTCCCGATTTTGTACACATAGGTAATAAACGCATTTCCAAACAAATTGTAATTGTATGCAATCTACAAAGCTAGGAGACTTTGTCACGTCTAACGATAACTAAAAAGGATAACGAATGAAAAGTAGTTCCATTTCTTTGCTTATCTGTATTGTACATAATACAAATAATAATATTAAATAGTATGAAAACGTAGATGGATGATGGATCTATTGTATTGTAACTGGAATTATTCGTATGCATGTAATGCTATGCGTTATCTAAAATCTGAGGCGCAGTAGGTATAATATATCTATATAAATACATACATACATACATACTTACATACATCTTACTTATATCTGTATCTTTTATAATGAGGACAGGGCTTTTAAAAAGATCTTTATATTTGATAAGGCCCCGATAAGAAATTTTATTTATTTGTTGATTGCAATGCAAAGCCTAAACGAAGTTCAAGTAGCTATTAAATAAAGTAATTATATTTATTATTGTAGGTATGTACTTGCTTACGAATAAAGAACTACTTAAGTAGTATGCAATTGTATGTATTTAGATATTACATTTCCCGTTCCATTGTTTTCGTCCTACAATGCACAAGCTTACACTTACACATACACATAATACTTAAATACATATATATATAGAGTTGCATTATTATGCAAATCATAATACGAACTTATTTTTCCTCTAACTCATTCTACTTATAAATAGGAAGTTCCATTATACTATATTACGAATTATGAAAGGTTAAAAACATTAACTAACTACATAAAAATTGAGATTTTAATTGTACTTACTTAGAATTGAGTTGAACAGTAACACACAAGAGCCAAACGGTGAAAAGGCCGTTAAGGAACGATATCCGCAGGTTACACTATGAAAGAACACACTCTACTGAATATAATCATACAGATACAGCTTGCAGCTTGCAGCACAGCTAAAAACAATTTTGACTTGTTAACGTTAACGTGAAGATATAAATGAAGAATGTCAATGTCTCTGCAATATTTTCTAGCATTGACAATTTAGGTTTGGCAAACTTTAGACGGAAATTCGAAACGATTTGACTTTTGAGCTGGAGCTTTAGCTTAGTAAGTAGTACACAGAGGAACGCAAAATTAATATGCACATGAACTTTTGCGTAATTTATGTAGATATTAGGTAGTTAATTTGAATAGTTAGTAGCAAAGGTATAATAAACAAAGTAGAGTAATAACAAAGTGAAAAAGAAGACACGGAGCTGCACATTCTACAACAACTGTCCGTAACCAGTCATCGTTGTTGACTGAAGAATTTTTCACCCCTACATGCTCAACTAAGCCTGGACTGCAGAAGACATGACACAACTCGCCTTTAGTTAACATGGAATTCTTTCCATGAAACCTAAGCTTAGCGTTGCGTTATCGTTACCCTAACTTCTGCTCAGCAATGCATATTGCATATAGCACAGTGCACAGTACACAGTGTACAGTGAAGTACTGTGTGAACAAAATCATGGTTGGGATAGGCACTAGACCTTTAATATTTTATCCCTTCCTTTCTTAGGTACATCTTCATGCTGGGGAGTGTACATAACCTACGTTAACCTTTTCAGTGTCTTGATTTTGAATAGAATTTCACATTTCACGATTTTACACGAATATTTTATTTAGACTATGTAGGTTCCAAGTTCTAGCGTAACAGGTACCTTGACTTGAGTCTTTCAAAAAGAGAACCAGGAAATGATGCTCAACTGCGAGTGCGAGTGCAAAAAATTAATGTCAGTTTGATTAAATAAATATAAAAGATTGCATACGTAAATCACTATGTCCATAGGTCAACTTAGCATTAGTGCATCTATAGGTGAAATGATCAAATGCACTATGGCTGAAGTCAAAAATAACGTCAAACCATTAAGGTCAAATCAAATTCCAAAACGTAGATTCAAGAATCCGTAACGTTGATTTCAAAATCCATAATGTAGATGTAGAATGAAGCAAGAGAAACGTTATTTGCAATATAAGTTATTATTACCGGTTTTGATTGCCATTTGTGTGCTGGTTAAGCTTTTAAAGGACATTGGACGATTTGAAGGTTCACAATTAAACCAAACTTTTGAATTATGAAGACATAACTTACAGATATTTCCTTTGCCATTCTACGTTATGGATTTTGAAATATATGTTATGGATTCTTGAATCCACGTTTTGAAATTCGATTAGGCCTTATGGTTTCGACATTACTTTTGAATTCGACAATAGTACATTCGACTGTTTCACCGATAGGCATCTATTTTGCATATATACATTATAATATTCTTAGAAGGGCATGTGGAGGACAAAGATGTTTGTTTTGAGGACATTTAAAAATACATTGTTGTGGGAATTAAACATGCAGTGCTAGCTAACTATCAGAATGAAGTTCATTGAACTACATAAAGTAATAGCAGCTTATTGGGGTCAATTTTTTTGGAGAGACGATGTACAATGTAGATAAAGTCTTATAATGCCTCTCCTTAAATAAAATCACCCTTTCGAATAATGTTAGTGCTAACTTGATACTGAAAATTTATATGTTAAGAACGGAAGTCACATAGACTTGATCATTTTTCCATTTGAAAATTCTTTCACTAAATATATAAAGTACTTTAATTTGAGACATGTTATTTACCTTATTCTATATTTACTTGTTTAGGCAGCAATTGCCATAATATTTCAGATATTTTAAGATAAACGAAATAAATAAATATGTACTGACAGGACTTTGATGAACATCTCACTAAAATCTTAATACTATTGAATATTTGAGGTCATTATCTCATTGGTTAGATTATTATTGCATTTTGTTCATTGTAAATTCAAGTCTGCACATTGTTACGGCATTACCTCAATTTTATGCATATAGGTACTTTTGTAAATATATAACAATATAATAACGCATTTAACTGGTCGATTTCTGCTCTAGAATTACCAAATCGACCCTTAAGTGCGTAAGCTGTGTAAGCAGCCAAATAGTCTGTTCATTGATATTTTTTGACTGGATGACATTAGTGCCGCGCACTTTTAACATTGCAGTACTTTCCTTTGCATGGGCACTTGAGTACTCATTAAATACATTACTGCGTGTGTACTGAAGGACTTAGGAATGAGGCTATAACTACTAGGAAGTAAAGACTACCTATGCTAGTTTCTTATACCTAAATAAGTATAGTATTTTCACAAATATTTATCTTTTAATTGGTAAGTTTTCAGCTAACGGTAGAACGGATGCGATGGTTGCAATAAGAAAAATGAGTGTTACTTATTCTTACTTTGTTAATCCTTCTTCCGGAATTCATACCCATCTGGTGAACTTGAAAATGACTATGAACGTTACTAAAGTGAAGTTCGTCTAAGAGGACATAGGAGACACTACTCTGTTTTTATCCGAGGGAGACCCGGTCTTGGTTCGGCAGTTTCTCCGAATTTTGCCCGGGTTCCATTACACCGGCACGGCTTCTCTTCTTTCAGTCTTCTTTGCCCATTGTTATGCTATGCACTACATAATGCACCATACACAGTAAAGATCCTCACGATAATTATCTGTACTTAGTAATTCAGCAAATCAAGTACATAAATACATCGGCATAATTAATTAAATGTCAAACACTGTAGTGTTGCTGTACATGTGCATAAAAAATTAATTCACGCAGATTTAGTATAATATCCTAATAAAGTCGCATATATTTTA
The DNA here is from genome assembly GCA_034694165.1 of Tomocerus mixtus. NCBI lineage: Eukaryota > Metazoa > Arthropoda > Collembola > Entomobryomorpha > Tomoceridae > Tomocerus > Tomocerus mixtus. The sequence continues at coordinate 105,045 of JAQFYC010000017.1, read as the reverse complement.
TTGAATATTTCGTAGTCAGAATGTTTTGCCACTTGGACAGATTTCCTAAATTAAAAAATACGATATTGGTATTTCCAATCAATTAAATAAGTAAATTAAATAATGACGAGTGAAATAGAAACTGTTGATATTCATAAGGGCGTCGGAATGTATGCATAGTGTATTGTCTAGTCTATAGTGTACGTTTTTGTAGTATACTGCACAATAGTACGTTAAACACAGAAAAATCTTATCCCCATGTGCCATACACATGCTACAGATGAAGTACCAACATCTTCACTTCGAGTACATATTATATAATAATTTGCTCTTTCCTCCGTCTTAAAGCAGGTTGACATTTTGAGCTATTACGTATAGAAAACAATTATATAATATAATGTGTCCACTATCCAAAACTCCATTCCAATTCCAAGGGTCAAATTGTCTCACGTATGTGCATTAGCATCCAATTGACATTGACTACTTACCCTTAAACCTACTTTCTTATTATTAAGTGATTGAGATTGAGAAACCACTTTGTGCGAATGATGCTGCTGTCTGTTTGTCTGTGTCCGTCTTTGGGAGCTGTAACTTTCGCACTGATTAACTTTTTTAAATTATGCGCTCAGAAATTGATAGAGTAGGTTCTACTGAAGAACTGAATTAGTTTTTGAGCCAAATCGGCCACACCCTCATGGAGCTCTGGTCACGTCACGCCCACTTATTTTTAAATATACATATGGCAAGTGGGGTATCATTGAAAATTCGTTGACGTAAGAAATCCAAAAATGAACCTCAATTTACCCCAAAGGTGGGGCACTGTAACATTTTGTGAGAATTCAGTACTAAATGACTAATATGCCATTTAAACTATTCTATTTCATCAACCAAACTGGCAGTTTAGTGACATTACTTAGCTTAATTACTTGGATACATGCGTTTTTCAATGGTTTATTCTTACTATTTAGTATCAGTAGCTATTGGTATGTAATGTACTACTATTATAGTATTATGATATCTACAACATAACCCAACATACACTAATACTAATACAGCGTATACTTAAATAAAGTAAATCAGTTCATGGAATTTTAGGTATATATGCACATTCATAGGAACATCTCTCTTCTCTACGCCTGATTATGTTCTAATAGTAATAGTACAGAGTACAGATGGTTATGAGTTTTGAATTTAAAGATAAGTACTAACTATAAAGTACATACTCGACTTCGACTACATAATTGTTATCGTTCCTTCTTGAGGTTTGTTCTGTTGTGTTATTGTGTTGCTTATGGCTTATAGCTAAAGGAGCGCTTTACTTACTTTACTTGCACAACCTTTTCTTTATTGCACTGTTTTGATCCAGCACTATTTCCTATAAAGTGTCCTTGACCAATTTCCACCTTTTACTACAACTGTCTATCTTTCCTTGCATTGCTACTACTTATAATATAACCCTGGTTGAGTAAGACAGCTTTAATACGTAATATTCCCTTTATATGATCTAGATCACTGTGCCCTTTCCTCATACGCAATGCCGGGATATTATTGTCTTCTCTCTTAGCATCACATCATGTATATCTTGCAAGCCTTAATGGCCATGTTCACGATCATCTTATGGACTCAACACTCAACTACTCAACTCAGCCATAGTCATACATCAAACGAGACGGACTGATTATACATTGAGAATTGAGGGTTATGTTGTAAGTCCGAACTTGTCTAAGTGAGTGAGAGATTTACTTTAACTCTATTCGGAAAGTAAGAGTGTTTGTTTATTTCTAAGGATCACAGATGCCCTTGAATGATGTAGCAATATATCACATCCCTTTTTATATAAGCAAACCTTATCCTTCAAAATAAAATACTGTTTTATGCATTTGGCCTATATATAAAATGGAAACGGGCATATTTTGAAGCAAGACATCTATAGGTAGTAAATAGATACATATAATATAATGTTAGTGTAACGTTAGTAATTACTTAGGTAATACTTATATGGGTACTAAATTACCTCACGTTGAATTGAAAGTAAAATGTTATAAAGTACAAATGCATTTGTAATGAAAAAAAACTTCTGAATTTGTTTGCTTGGCAGGAAAAAGCCATTCTATGTATCAGGATGCTCATTCTGTTATACTAACCGTTCTCTGTCAAAAATAATGAAGTATGATAAACTAGTTAAAATTAAATAGGAATTAAATGGAACAATTAAAAAATTGCTTTATTATTTTTAAAAGAGAGAGATTTGACATTGTCGCGCTCAAGTCTTATGATTACACTCCTATATGCATTCACCAATGTCCTCAAAACTGATTATGCCCCAACTTATTGGGGACATGTGAGATTTGACCAAAACCGATGATCAATAATGGTAACAGTCATTATCAATGATGATCAATAATTATCCCAATGATTATCTCAATGATTTTCACTATTGACAAGCTGCTTACGTACAACATTTACGGCATTTATTATTTACTGTAAGTATATACAATTTTCAACATAGTCACTTCAAAAATTATCATTCAGTTATTAAATTACCTGTATCTATTGATATTGATTAGCAATAATGACCACTGTGCTACTGCTAAATGTTATAACGTGGGGAAATTCACAAGTAACACACTAACAATAATGAAAAACTATTGTGTAAAAGTAAAACACTAGCAATAATGAAAAACTATTGAGTAAAAGTAAAACACTAGCAATAATGCAAAACGATTGTGTAACTATATAGGTAGGTGCATGAATAGCAAATCATGCGACAGCTAAACAGAATAGATAATTGTTGGGATGGGAGACTCTTTATAATGATGGGAGTATTAATTGTATAAAAATGTAGCAAGCAATCTAATAAAAAAATGACTAGATGAGATGAGTGGCGGTAGCAACGGACGCAGCTCGGCTTCGATCCTGCGCTTTTATAAACTGACGGTTGTTTTTCAAGTCCGCGACCGCATTTTTGAAGGCTGCTATCTTGTCGTCACCATAACCTAAACAAAAAATTAAAAATGTTTATACAAGAGGGACGTGTAAAAAGTAATTTAATCCACATGCGAAATTGGGATTATTACAAGGCGGACAATTTTTAAGTAACAAATAGCAAATGGAGAATAATTGGAAAAATGACATCAGGAATGCAATTATAAATGTCTCAAGTTACCCTAAACTTGGGGAACTGTGAGATTTATTGAGATTAAAGTATGAGGAAAATTTTCTTTTAAGCGGACTTTCCCCATCTTTCTATTTTCTTTACTTTCTCCATTATGGAGAAAGCATTAATATTTCTCAATTTCAAAGTTTAGCCACGCCCCTTCCCAAGATTTTCAAAAAACCTGATATTATGTATATATGATGAATTTCCTGATGCCTGTGAAACATCCTTGTGGCTGATCCACATGTTTAACTCCATAACTTGAGAGGGAGAGTTTATGGAACCATGATAATTTGTCGAATGTTAAGTACAATACACAAATACAAATATTATGATAATGGTAGACGACAGCAGGTCAGAAAAATGCTCTTTTGATGAATTAATATCTTTAGGATTAATTACCGGCGGATAAGCATTCGATGATGTGCTCTCCTTTTGAATTAGTCCCTGAAATTTCAATTACCGAGACAAATTGATTTTTGTGAATTACTTCCTCTATCTTTAATCCTTTTCCAACAACACACTTGTGTGCTGCTAATCCAATGGTATAGTTTTCATGCTCCTGGTCGTCATCTCCTGGAATAAAAAGAGCAAAAGTTCCTTAGTAAGGCTAGAGTGTCCAGTTTTTTTACAGGAGAGATAGGAACAATGCACGATAATATTATAAATTATTGCAAAAAATTATTAGGATGCTGCTCAGCAGTGTGCAACCGGATTGTCCACGCAAATCTGAAAATCCAGTCTTATATTTTGAGAAATCGTACAGAGTTTCAAAATAAGCGAGCTTTAAAATCTAAGGACTGAGCACTATTACCGTAAACCTCGCATAATCGTCCAGTGAAACAAGTTCGAAGGGGTGCAGACTCTTCATTTGTTACACTTTTATCTTCAGGGACTATTGAGCCGTTTTCGTCTTCAAATCTTTTAATTAATTGCAGAGCAGCATACGTTTTTAGAGTCACATTTCGAACTGCGTGCATATCCTTCATCACACAATTTTGGACTTCAAGGTTCATTTGATAATTAGTCGCAACCCTTTCCTCTAAAGTTTTGAATTCTTGCACAAATCTCTTTAATTCTGTTCCAATTTTCTGCGCTCCTTGTTTTAGGCGTCTTTCTTCGTCGTCCCAACTGTGATATTTGGTCCGATGAGATTCGAAAATATTGTCCAACTTCTTTTGTGAACTATCCTCCAACATTCTGTTGAGTAGGTCGCGATGGAAGGTCATCGTATTTTTGAAGGGATTAGTACTGTCTTTAGCTTGTTGAACGGTCTTTTGACAATTCGCTATCAGCTGACTAACTTCTTTCTTTAGTTCTAAAAGATTTTTTGTCTCCAGTTTCGCAGCCTTCTCAAAGTTCTCTTTTTCAATATAGAACCGCCTCATTTCCTCTGCCAGCCCGAATGCACAGCTCAGTCTTTCATCTTCTCCCTTCTGATAGTTGTCATCGGTTTGTACCGAAGCATTTGCATATTTTTTCACGGCAAGCTGCGTAACCCGCCCATTCTAAATGAATTAGAAAGCAATTATGTAATTCAGTGCATTTCAAGTAAGAAAAAAAGGCTGAACATGTTTTGTATTAAATTGCACACATTGTATTTAAATAACTTTTATATTTGGAATTGTCCATTTATAATAAATAGTAAACAAATTATGTATGTGTAACCGTTTCCAGCTCTTCCACCCTGGCCATTAGCTGTTCCTCCCTACTGATACTGTATTCAATAGTTCCTCGATACAACTAACATTCAATATTGCACAAATAATGAAAAATAGTTTAGTGAGTTATTTCTTAATGTCAAATGTTGAATATAAATACGGTGGTTCAAGCTAATAAACAGTTACTTAAGAGTTAATTAATATTTTTACCTCGTTAAGTTGTACCACATACTGATCCAAATCTACGGGAGCAGGCTGATTAGTGCTGAAAGCCGATTCCATTTCTCTTATTTCCTGATTATTACACAAATGAAAAACAATACGCACGTAGATCCGAATCGAATGATTTATCAGAGGTTGTGGTGTTTTCTGGTGTTCGCTTCGTACTGTCAATGTTGAATGTCAACTTGTCAACCGTAGTGCCTTGTTACGTTTGGAGAGAGAGCTGGAACATTTTATATATTAGTTTAGTCGCGCTAGTTCCCTCTCCAAACGCCCTGAGTGCGCAGTGTGTAGTTTCCAGTAGCGCTCACTCAATGTATCCTAAGAGATACAGATTACAGATATACAAATATACAACTGCACTGCGATTGTGCGTATTGTGCAGGATGTATGCCACTTACGCATTACGTTTAGTTACATTCAAGGCTATAGCGAGAAGGGCTTTGGGGCTGAAACCCTCCCCCCTCCAGGCCCTCCAAAATCCATATTTAATAGGTGAAAAACCTAGAAGGTTAGTCAAGCCAGCCAGGAATACTAGAAAACAAGAATTTCTTCACACTTACTCCACCCACATAAATAATCACTAAAAAGTTACATGCTCGTCTCCCCGTTGACCACTGACATCTTAAATGCACGCCCTGACCAAAAATGCCTGATATAATTACGAATTAAGTGATGGTTACGGCGATGTCCCAAGTTTCAAAAATGATGGAGAAAATAGTTTATAGGTATTCAATGATCTTTGGGAGACTCGTGTACCCTATCCCTCCAATGAGGGGAGATGAAAAATCCCTATTATTCGTCAAGTGACGTCACAACGTCCTCCTACACTTCGGCATCCCTATCCTTGCCCTCCATGTATTAGGTGTGTATGGCATAGAAAGCTGATAAACCACATGAAAATAGCGACTCATACTTCTACTACAGGAGGATCCTTTTTCTATGGGTCTATGGGAAATAGCCAAATTAAAGATCGAAAATTCCGGGGTAGTTTAATTCAAAATAGGACACAAAAAGACAATGGATGGTCTCTGACAATTATTATATAATGTGGTTATTAAATACCTAGTTGGTATTAGTATAATATATCTCTTACTACTACAGTCCTCGACTTTTGGCCACATGCTTTATGGTCAACGGAGATACCCTCATGTAATTGTTTAATGATTATTTATGTGGGTAGATTAAGTGTGGAAAAATTCTTGTTTTCTAGTTTTTCTGCAGGCTGACTAACCTTTTAGGGGTTTCATCTATTTTTGTAATGAATATACTTATTTTATTAGACTCATAATGAATTATTAATATTACAAAATTTTAAAAAATTTGTTTAAATCAAAGTCTAAATTACAATCGTGAAAGCAAATATTTGTAGAAATTTTAGGTGTGCTATCCAATCCACTTGATTTCAAGATCCAGATCTGCATTATCTCTATTCAACGAGAACTGAACTATTTATGTCCTTGCGTATAAATGATTCTGAAGAAAGAAGGAATCTATGGAGAAGTAAAAGTGAAATGCAGGAACAAGTAAACTACATGGAAAACAAGTGTTCCTTTACATCTGTATGATAATAGGATGTATAAATACATTTTCTTCTCTTATAATACTTTCCCCGGATGATTCTGCTGATGTTGTTGATGCAAGCAAGGGTTTGCTATTCTAAAATCGGAATTAGGAGCTGAGCTGAAGTGCTGACTTGGCTCTGTCTGTATGCATAATATACGTGAAAGTCAAGGGAAGGAGAATGCCAAACTAGGCAATGAAATTGCAATGCAATTCACTGACTTGACTTCCTTGCTTTACTTTGGTTTGGTTCTTTCCATAACATTGCGTTTTCTATTACACAGGAAATGAATTCTTATATGAAATGTGTATCTAAGAGGAATTTCATTACGTACATTAGCTCTTCTAAAATTTATTGTCATTTCTTGTTCTTATTCATTAGAAGCCGTTTTATATCTGGAAGCGATGGAATAGGAAGGATGCGAGAGAGCGATGAGACAATGTGCTCCTTATTTTCATTCTCCTTTGAAGTCTACAGGGAACACGTTTTCTCGAATCTAAAGTTAGGACAGAACAGTTTTTAGTTCTTATTACTGCTAAGAATAGCCCAGACCTTTTTTGTATGAATTTTAGGGTATGAAAATGAATCTGGAATTTAATCTTTTACACAAATAGGTAGTAACAGCAAAAATACCGATTCCTGTTTACACATCATCCTAATCCACAGTTTAGGTTTCTTCAAGTTCCTCAATGGAACGCACGTAAATTTTTTGCCGGACATTCTGTGTGTTTCATTTTGCAACTAAAAGTAGTTAACCCACCATAATTATTGCTAAAATGATACAATTGATATTGTAGAAAATATATTAGTAAGGCAAGGCAGCCCTTGTACACTACAAAAATAGCGTATAATGGAGGAGGTATTATATTTGGGACTATATGTTTGGCTTATACATACTATAATAACTTCTCAATAATTGGAAAATAGTACATATATATAGCATGTAAATAAATAGTTGTTTCTTCGCAACAGAAATAAATAATATTTATCCTGTATAGCCAACTCCTAAAAAATGAGTTACTAAATACACGAAGATGAAGAATTTTATTGCATGCATTCTTTAGTGGAAAGGGTTTTAAGAATTCCGATCTCATCCGTTTGGATTTGGTTTTTCTTGACTTCAGTGAGAGACGGGCTGGAGAGAAGTAGAACTGGACACTGGACACCCTATAAAGAAGACATTGATGAGTTGGCTAAGCTTTATCTCCCGTTATCTCCTTGAACGACTTTTGTTGGCGTTTGGCATTGCTGACGAAGTGTCTTCCCTTGGGTTGAAGACTAAGTGGACTCGTTGACAGTAGTCTCTCTTAAGAATATCTTTATATCCATATACAGTTGTCCAGTTTCGCAATCTATAATATATAATATGTACTAAGCGGACAGTTCCAGACATGGACAACCAATCTTCTTCGCTAATATTTTATATCGCTTCCGCCACAGCTCTCATATCTTAATATTTCCACTCGGCTGCTGATCACCTTACTACTTCTTCTACTTTTTGTCAACGATCCATTGTTCCTTATCCGCACACAAACACGTGCCGTAAAAACAGTCACAAATAAATAGCTACAGTTAAGTATTTTGTAGGAGTTATGAAAATGTATCAAATATTATATGTGTACAGTGTATACTACAGGTACAGATACAGTATAATGTGTGGGCGGAAAAATAGATATCCCAATTTAGATGCCCACCTAGGCCTTTTGGATATCAAAATTTTCAAAATCTAACACTGTATTTGGGAATGATGCCAAAGAAAACTTTTCTTGCAGGTATTGATACGCAACATTCAAAATATACATTTGGATAACTGCTTATTTAACTTTCCGTTTTTAAATAGTCACTTTTGACTAAACCCTAAATATATTTTCTAAAGTATTAGGAAATGGTATGGAAAAAATATTTTTTTGTGCTTTGTTCAATTTCCAAAACAATTTACACGATTTTTACAGTTTTTCAATGCTTTGACTTTTTGACGGGGACACTATATAGTTTAATTATATTTCAGACTTAACATGGGCGCTTGTCTATATGAAACACAATCCATTGTAATTGTAAATATAAATATTTATTAGTTTCATTCAAACCGCGTTACGAAACAAAAATTAGCTACTAACAATTATTTTCTACATTGCATGTACACGTATAAACATACAGATAAATAGCTACCATTACATAAGTTTATTACTGTTACATACAGTTATCTAATTTCAATTTTAGTTTATTTAAAAGGGAACAATGTCGAAGGAGGCAATCGCACATTTTTGGAGGTTTTGTTAGGTTATTTAATAGATATAATAGGATAATTTGCTAGCATCTGAACAAATATATACACATTAATTAGTCAGATTCAAAACAGGTCAGATCATTGTAACATTTAAACATAATAACAATAAATATATTAGTTAAATATCTAGTACACATGTCGAAAATGTATTTACAACACGCATTCACAAATTTCAATTATTTTACAGCTACAATATAACAATGATGATACATACCTATATGACCGACCTATATATTTAATACAGTAAGTTGATTTTGTTTCTGTTGTCTGCATTTTCAGCAATAATATTGGTATTAAGTAGGTTAGGTGTCGTCTAATGTACTATTTCACTTCTATTCTATCACATTTCCTCCATTTTATTTACAATGACTTGTCTATTGCAATTAATTGGCTTTCTTTACATGAGTATTATTCATGCAGCCGTTTAATGGAAAATAAGTAGGTAATTTAAATTATCACACCTTTTACACAAAGTTAGACTAGATTAGCTAAGTAAGCTATTATTCTTCTAATTTATCAATCCAGTTACCAAAAGGAATTTTAAACTGATAATACTTTTGACCAATATGATAACTATTTTTGCATAGAAGCTTAACGTTTTTTAACATGTGGATACAATGCATCAGTTAAGTTAAATAACCTATATCGTACTGTGTCTAAAATTTTAACTTTGGTATGTAGTTAATTTACATTTGTATTGCTCGTGAATGTTTACATACACACATAGAATTTAAGATTTCTAAATTGGTTCCTCCTGTTTAACAATTATTTCACACCAAATAAAATGTAGGAGATATGTATGCATCCATTGATAATTAATAGAACCATACTACTCGTATTAAGTACACTACTTTGTTTATAACGGCATTACAACCCATTAAATTGGCCATAAATGCGATATTTATCATAAAAGCTACACATCAGTATTCTGTCACACATTTAAGGGATACATGTTATAGTTATACGTTGGTAGTTCAGTTATATATTATGTAGTTTATACTTTTTATTTATTAGTTTCCACGTGTAAGTTCAAGTTGGTACAAAGAAGAGCAACTTTGTGAGCCCTTCGTATTTATGGAATGGTAGCAATTTTAGCAACCTTTCATGAACTCATATTCTATTCATCTTCATACATATTGTTGTAATATTATATTTACTTACATAATACACACGTTTATTCTTTAGGAGCACTCATAAACCACTATAAACTACGTAATTGATAGGCACATAATATGTACTTAGAACTAAATTCATTGATATAAACAAGAATTTAAATATTAGCATTCATAGGAGCTAAAATTGTAGTCTATATTGAAATTTAAAGAAGTGAAACTAAATATTTCTATTTAATCCATTTTGAACAACAAGGGATATTTTGTCATTGTTACGGTATTAGGAAACATTTTAATATCAACTACTAGGTACTAACATTATCAGTACTTTTTTGCAATTAGTTTAGCACCAGGAAAATCTTTTCAGCCACTATTTGACTAACAAAATTCACATAATTTATCAGTATATAGCACATTTATCATTGCAAAATGGCTAAATATTACCAACATTTTTGTTAGTAGGTTCTAGGTTCTACCTTTTAACAATTTATTCCTAAGTCTATCTATGTAGGTGCCTTGTCTAGTAAAAATGCTTAAAACCAGCCTACGCAAAGGTACTACGAAACATAAATGTATACAACATAAACGAAAAAAGGAGTAAGTATTTCAAATATACAACTATTAAGAAAAAAACTAAAAAAAATTCAATAGAAACCGTAATTTGTGTTAATTAATTAACTTAACGAAGTAAAGTAAAGTTTGTATAGCAGAACAGCAACAGACACACAGAATTGTCCCTGAATCGAAAATTTGTTTACGACGCCCACATAATTGTAGAATTTGTCCTCCGTTAATTGATAGGAAATTAAGGGACAGTCAATGTGATTGAATATATAAAGTGTAGTATAAATAAACAATTGTATAGTAAATGATGTAGGTATGCATAGCGCGGCAGAAAAGGATAACAAGAGCGGATCTGAGATATTTATAGCTAATTAGTAATTAATTAACGAACTCCGGCAAGCGAATTGCATGGCAATGCACAACTCAATTAAGGAAACATTAGTCAACCAGGAGTTGGAACGATTCAGATCCGAAATGTTTATATTCTCATTTTCCACTTTGGCTTTCTTTCTTTCAGGCCAGGAGGCGATGGCGACGTATTTACGATTTACGATACGACAAATTAATTAGTCACAATTAGTGATGAACATAAACTTAGAAAACGGCAGCGATACGCTAGGTAGCTATATCAGTAGACACAAATAACAACACACCACGCACAGTAATTAACGATCACTAGAAATACGACGTTTAGTTTATGTACAGTCTTCTGTGAGTGTGCACAATGACATAATATATTTAAAGTAGACAAGATTCAGCGAAAGAGAAGATTACGAAATAAATACCTAAAACAAAAATAACAAATACATAATAAGTATACAAATAAACAAGCAAAGAGTACGTGGGTATATAAAACTCATATTTACTATGCACAAATAAAAATCTTACTGAATTGTAGGTTGGCTTGGCTGGACTGAACAGCAGAAATGAATTGATTTTGTTGTAGTTGTATTGTAGATGTAATCTGATTAGCAATTAACATTTAGGAAGTGAAACAACTGAAATAGAGGTTTACATTAAATCACCGGCAAACATCATTGTCGGCTACACAAGGGCCTTCCGGAGGGGCAAGGAATACACGCCCTTTCCCACAAACACAAATTTGGTAAACTTCGGGGCGACCTGCACGGCTGGGTGAGCCAAGGCCGCTGCTACCCGATGTACTGCTGAAACTCGATCCACTGCTGGGTGCTGGAAGTTTTGCACTTGATACAGAAGCAGATTGTAATCTTGGCAAATATATATTTGGAGCATCTAAGCGAACCTGAAAATTAATATTGTTTATTAGCCTTATTACCAATTATATTTTAATATAAATAACTCTATACTATCGGTACTTTATAAAAAAAATGCAAAGTAGGTTTGCAGGATAAATCCCACATTTCTTAAATTAGGATCAACAAAAAGGTATTCCTTATGCTGCAAATAAATATATCACTTGCTTTGTGTGTAACAAGATTTTACAAATACATTTAAGTATACTTTTTTTAATATATAAAAGGTTTGGTCATTTCCTATTGTCATATTTGTGGGCGTCTTCACGCCTTTTATGGCGAAGCGAATAAAGTTGGTCTCAATTCATATAGTATAAAGGTCAATTAACAATATTCGGTTATCTATTACTGATTGTATAAGTGCTATGGCTGATTGCCATGTTGAATATATAAAATTGTTGAAAGGGCAAAGCTAACACGTAAAATGGAGCAAGGAAAAAAGATCAACAATTTTTCATGCTTTTCTTGACAAATTTTGTATGTAAAACGTGCTTCAACTTACAGATCCTGCCACCGATTGGAGTCTGAGATCGGAAAGGCATGTGGCAGTGATGTCTCCAGCTCTGGATTCAATACCAATTCCCAGAGGTGCTAAAACTTCCAGAGATCTTGTCGGGGACTCCAGTCTGTTGTAAAAATTTCATTTCATCCTCATATATTATACTTTGTATCATTTCTTTGACAGGCCTTACATACTACACACTACACATACATACAGACACATTTAACATTTGTATATACGGACAGGAAAATGTCAACCGTTATAAGTATTTCAGCTTTGAGAGCCTTACGCACAATTTACTCTAAAAGTATAGATATTACATACATTTGAATTTAGTTAGTCTAAATCTACACTTGAAAGGCTTTACATTAAAATTCTTTTTATACATAAGGCTTCTCCCTTAAATTGCGATTTCTCTTTTCTCTGAATGTTATTTGTGCTTTTTGTAGTGAGTATGAATGATTTAAAAATAAAAATGTTGACCTTAGTTCGTGTCCCGATTCAGCTCTGACTTGTGGAGTTTGAACGGAACCATGAAATACAGCTCCTCCCTCGCCTGAAACAAGAGAAAATAGAAACATGATATTTCATTAATGAGACTTGTTTTAACCCTAAGAGAACAAAAGATCCCGAACCGACAAGAGAGCACAGCACACAAAGTAAAGAAGGGATTGTATTATTAGTAACTATGTTCTCTAACTGTAGGGTAACCCAATACTAACCAATGTCAGTACAATTGGACGGAGAAAGAAACTCAAGATGATAACACAATTCTTTTATCTGTACGTATTTATGTACATAGATACAGACATATGAGAGAACTACTTTATATTATCATCCTTCTATTTTGTTGTACATTTCATTGACATGTCTGCTCTGGCATGACTACTTGTCTGTCTAATTCTCTTCTATCTCTTTCTGAAGAGATCTTTATTTCCTCGATTTATTCCACAGGCAGACACAATGATGTAGAATGTCTAATGATTACGTAATTATAATCCAACACAATACTGCCAGACAATACACGAATAGAAAACCCAATAGCTCCTTTATCTACAAATACAATACAAGACACTAGAACCAAATCATAGTACGTTTACTTATTTAGTTCAAAACTAAATGCAAATGGATAATAATGTGTAGTATAATACCATGCAGTACAATGCCTCTATTAAAAGAAGAAATTCATTAACTAAACCAGGCAGACCACCCACAAGAAAAAACTGACATCAAATTAATTTTTTCAAGTTTCTACTTACAACGAGGGCAAATTATTAATTCATTCTGGGCTCCGCTATGCTTTCTAATTGAAAATGACAAGTCCCATTGACAACTAATGATTCTGAACGTCTTATACTTTTTTTGCATTCATTTTGACATTTTGCAAAGTTAATGACTTTTGTATTGTATCTAAATACTACAATCTACATAAGATATTTGAATATATACGTAAGATGTATCCTACATATTTGTAGGATGATACTTAAGTAGATTCGCACTATAAATGATTGTCCTCCAACCAGACCCCAACCAAGTGGCCATTAAATTAAAGAGCGATTAAAGCTCATTCACCAATTCGTGTGGAATTATTTGTCACATAAAAATGACAAGAATTTTAATTGCGAATACATAGGAGAAAATAAAGTAGCTGCACGTAGGAAGAAATGCTACACAATTAGGTATAATTAGTGGATTGGCTTTGGCTTAAGGTTTGTTGAGTATCCCATCCTGTAGATCTTACATCTGTAGACTATTTGAATGTTTTACAAATTAAATACTAATAGGTAGCTTATGTACCTTATGTATGCAATTTGTTTGTGTCTGCTCTTGTGCTTCCTTAATGATAAAAGGAACAACTGTTAAAGTGGGACTAACCTGTAACTCTGAGTAGCTCTGCCCCTACAAGAACTTCCTTTTTATCCGCCGAGAAGAGAAGTCTTCCCCGAGTGTCGGTAATTTTCATTCCGGATGCTTGGCATTCAAGTTTGTCATCTCCTAATTACAAAGAAAGCTAATTACAATTAGCTACTACACTACACAGAACAGAACAGAGAAAATCCTTTTATATTCCTTTGGCTCTTGGCCACGCTAAAGTCAATCTTAATTCCGCTTAGCCGCTTAAACCCACCAAAGACGGCACACCGCACAAATTATATTTCAATCCCTTATACATAATCCCTTGTCAAATTACGTAACACACCTAAGAATATTTTGTTCAGAATCCGACCATCAGCGCTTCTTGCTAGAAGACTTATATTTCTTGAAGACTCTATGTGAATCGGTTGTCCTTTTCGTGAGTGGATTTTAGATGCAATCAGATTATCCAGCACCATCGCCTGTCCCTTTAGTTGCATTCCTCCAGGAATTAACTTCAGTGCTCCCATTCCCTCCTGAAACATAAAAGTTCAATAATTATTTATTTTTTTATAAAAAAGTTTGTCAGGCTTCAGTTTATTTTAACTTATGCTAAAAATAGAGCAAGTTCTCATTTAAAAATCTGTTTGCATTATTGTTATTTCTTATTGCAGGCAAGATATTATTGCATTTGAATACTACAAATTGCACTACATACAAGTCTCAAAATGCGCATTAGCATTCGCTTTTTGTTTTAAAACGTAACTAGTAGATAGGGTTTCGAAATCCCTTTAAAGATGTATTACCTTTATAGATGAGCAATGTATAAAATCGTTTCTATTTCTATACATGCACCCTATTGCAGCTAATGAATAGAAATGTGTCCATTATATTCAGATTTAGCTGTCTACTCAATCAGTTGCCGTTTTCAGCCGTGCCTCTGTAGGATTGCATGCCAGTCATAGATATGTACACAATAGAGTAATGATAACGACAAGAGGAAATAGTCAATTAGTTTTCCTTGACTAACGTTTTGTGTTAACGCTCTTACGGTTAAGAGCAGGCGGGAGTTGAGTGCACCGTATTGCAACAACATATCCATAGAAATAGAAGAGAAGGAAACTTAAATATTATATACGTATTATTTGCACTTACAATAACATAAGTATATAGTATACACCTACTTAGGTACATATTAATTGTATATACTGATAGCATAGTACTTAGATGGACTAGGTACTCTATTATGTAATAGTGCGAGTAAATATGGGTTGAGAGTTGAGATGAAAAGGGGAGGTTTAAGTGGAGAGCTTTTTGGATGGTTCCGGTTCTCATATCCGGAATGGTCTTTTCAAACTCGACTATAAATAACACAGGAGCAAATCCTTTTGGCACTTTGGAATTTTTAAAAGTTCTTTTTCCACCTAGATATCATATGTACTTATGTATACATAAGTATCTCTTATGGGTGGAGTGTAATGTAAACGTGTAAATTGTAAGGTAAGGTAACGAAGAGCTAGCACGTGTTACTCACATAGCCTAGTGACGAAAAAGATTTGGAGCATTGGGATTCCATTGCACTGTCATGTCACTATAATATTCATGAGCTAAAATTCATGGTATCTACGGATGGCATACTTACTGCCACTGCAATGGCCAGACTTCAATGAATTCTAACTGCTTTGCAGACATTATAAAGCTATACTCAGTTTAAATTTATCCTTCAAGATTGTTATGATCGTTATGATACTATTTGAATGGGCACCTATTTCAATGAAAAGTAGGCAAAGCTTTCAATAAATTACACTGAAGAAATATTTCTACTGAAAGTTCAATTACTATGCTTTATGTAAAGATTCATATCCATAAGTTATAAGCAAAATTTCCATTTTCTTTTCAATAAGTAAGCATATGGGGAGTTGTGAGTTGCACTGATACGGATAGATAATACTGTGTTCTGACTCCCATTCATTTTAAGATGGTACACTTTAAGTTTTTAAATGTAAGATAAGATGTCTCCTAATTTACAATCGACTTGGAACTGGTCTTGAAAAATATGAATTCATTTATACACAAATTATAAGAAGGTAAAAACTGTCAATAAGGAACTTTGAGAATTATTCCCAACGCCATTTTCTATATTTTAAACGTTGTAATTAACTGTCTATATTATTAAGTCTATAGATCCCCTGAAACAAAATGTAAATTGTCGTGAACTTAAAATTCTATAACAGATTAAGTAAATATCTACTCAATACATAATCTGCAATTTTAGTAAGAAGAAAATATCCGCGTAATTAAAGATTTAAATACAATATTAAAAGCCTCGCAGATGCATTTTAACCATACGTACGATTAGAATTCCGGTAACATACTAGATTATATTATTACATACCTGCATAAGTTATCAAAGCCAAATACTTTTACATAGGCGAAATTGTAATAAACTCTTTGCTAGAAGTATCTCATCCTGTGCAATTTCTCAACCAAAAGATAACTAAGCTAAAACAGCACAGAATGGACAAAAACATTATCCGTCCAGCTTTGGTAGGTACCGAAGGATTTACTACTAAGACTACTATTGATATAGGCATATCTACATTCATTCCAAGAAAAAGGGTTTAGGTTTGAGGTTTCTTCGTGTTATTTGGTGTCCCAGCTATTTTACAGTTATTGCGCCACTACAATAAGTTTACTTTACTAGCTAGACACTTTATATAGCAAAATCTGTACACTGAGTGTAACATTTTCTTTAATTAAATAATTTTGAATTAGTTTAGCTGATTATTAAAGATGTACAAAAATACTCAATGAAACAATAAACACTTTTAATATAAAAATCTATCTTGGCAAACTTAGACCTTATGTATGCAGTGCTTTATATTTATTTTTCAGCAATACTACTTGTTTAAAATTACTTGTGATGAAATAAGATAATAGTATTTAAAAAATAAAATTACGGAGTATAGTTTTCTATGCATTAAAATGGCTCAATAACTGCATGCCCACATAAAGAAATATTGTGCTGTGGCATAAAATTTACTGACTACTAGGTATGTACGAAGATTCCCTTGCAATTTATATCCGAATGTGTTAAATTGCTACATTTTGAGGCTTGAGGATTAATAGGGATGAGGTGATGAGCACGTTCGCGTTTTACTAGAGGAATTTCTCACGGTGAAAGCGATACTGCTGTCTCTGTCTTTGACTTGTCGGTCGGTAGATACGGAAGTGGAAATACATAGATCACAAAATAAAGTGTGAATTAAGTGCGTAGAAAAGCACATTCATTTCCCATGAAGAGTGAAGTGTAGGAAGTAGGAAGGGGCGCTGGAAAAACAAAAACCGATTGCTTTACTATACAGTAAGTGTAGTGAAAGTCTCCTTTCTCCTCTCCACTCCGCTGCTCTATTATAAGTACTACAGTAAAGGATGTCATATATTAAGGAAAAGCGTCTCCAGTCCAGGACGAAGGAAGCATGTGTTTCTAATTGAATTGGAAATCGCAGACTCTTCTCCCACACTCTTTCTCCATAAAAATTCAAATTCCCTCGATGAATTATCGTGCCAATTCCCAACTTATATGTACCTTAAACAGATTCCCTATCTCTCCTACAGCACATTATCTCTACTACTTAATAGAACAAGAATATTTTTTATTTCCCAACTAGTCCATTCCTTAACTCGCTCTCCTTACCGCTAAATATATAATAGAATGTCGTCAATCTAATAGCCAATGCCATAGCCATTGCAATGAATTAGTTTTGCTTAGTCATATAAATAATAATAGCTAGGTAGCTTTTCCCTACACAGCAGCAGCATTCCTCCATCTGAAATCAGAAGAGGGTAAGCTAAAGAGAAAGTAGAGGATAGGCAAGAGAAGCTTTGTCAAAAAATTCCATTTAGGATTTTTGCCCTTGCCAATATCTTCCTCACAGTTTCCGTTAGCAGTATGAAACATTTTTATATATTTAACATACCTAGGTACAGAAATACATGTATAGTAATATACATGTCCTAGTTTCAGTACCACAAAAAATTTTATTTCTAAGCGGAGAACCATGGAGAATTGTATTCTAATTTTTTAGATATCTCAGTTGTGTTGCATGTTTGTTTTTAAATTAAATTCTATAAACTACATTAGATTTTTACTGTGTTTTACCCACAGATATATTATTAATTAGCGAAAATGTTATTGTATTATCGGCAGTCATCATATCTCTCGATTATGCTTTCAGAAGAGGTAAGAAATTAAACATTTCGCCAATTCGCCGTTTCTATTCGTTTAAATTGGAAAAGGAGGATACAAAAAGGTATATTGCATTTGATTTCACTTTTAAAAGCCAATATCATTATTTCGATATGGAAAATTCTTTATTTCTAAGTATTCAGTTATTAATTATTTTTTCTGCAAAGTGGCATTGCAATTACAATTACATTATATTCCATGATGTCTAGATTTTGCTAAACACCAAAAAGTGTAGCTAATACATATAGTGAATTTTACGTATACCTTCTGGTACTGTAAAACTACTACATATACATCTAACATCCTACAAGTGATCTGTTACATCTGTTACATACAACGTACAGAGTACAGAGATGGGATGAAAATGTGATGGTCCTCCTGTTGTAGGGGAAATGACAAATATGAAAGGAATATAATATTGTGGTCTTCATTCATCGCTATTGTGATATTTCCTAGCTATTCTGTATGTCCTCCAGTGGAAGTCAAACTAAACTGGAACTGGTTCGGTCTAGAGTTCCTGGATGGGCTAGTGATACCGATAGTGACTATAAGGAAGGTAGTTTGGCTTTATTACGGTTCGTTTCCTTTCCTCACTGGTTTTGGTTTGCCTTGGATGGTTTTTTGGTTGTGTGTGGTTCAATGTTCCATCCATCCATCCATTATACATATAACGTACGTACCTAACCTCACTCACTTTCTCTCTCAACTTACTTATTACATACATAGTAGGTTGGAGAAAGCCAATGTCACTAAATATGTAGTGGATATAATATGTATGGAGGGAGGGACTGTTATGAAGTTATGACTTTCTTTCCTTGCTTGCTAGAGATGATATAAAGTAAGTAATAATCCGTACATCCCAATGCGACCGTGAAATACATTCTTGATGATGCGATGAGGGAATGGGACAAAGCCTATTTCCCACAATCTCCTCTCCACTAAGATGACACAGCGTTCTATCCAACTCCGGCAGGATCAACCAACCGGAAAACCGAAGCATCATATTTTTCCTTGTACACAATGCGATATTAATGTCTTTCCCTCACATATTTATGAGCACAGGGAAAAACTCCTTAAGATTACGATAATTATTTCATTCAGGTCAACGGAAGACTTTCCAAACTATCATTTCCTTTTCCGCTACAGCTTAGCATCAAGGTACCAAGCCACAGCCTACTTTCTCATGAAACTAATCACCAAAATTGCTTACTACAATTATTTACATTATAAAATGTATAGTATAATGACAGGAAGCATAGTGCATTTTATTGACACGACAAATAAAACAGGTGTAGGTGTCTTCTAACTAATTTCCCCAATTTTTCCACAAAAAAATCTATTTTCAAAAAAAAACTGAATGGTGAATGGGACAGTAATTATTTTCACATACGCTAATAATAGTATTTATGTAATTATTTAGGTACAAAATAACATACTGTATGTATTTGCATACATTTTTTAGTTTGACATGAACAAGTTTCAGCACTTCACAATTTCTGTCATCATTACTTAATTGGCAACTAATATGTAGAATATTGTACACCATTATACCTTTAGCTTTGTAGTGTAGTATATAATAATAGTATTATGTTGGTACTAATAGGCATTAAGGTATTTTAATGCAGTTTTATGTAATCCTCTAGTTCCTACGACATTTAACACGTCAAGCTAACACCTTCAGAACCTGAGTATAATAAAGTAATTGAAGTGTGGAAAGCGTATTATGTAAATCCCTTAGCCTAAAGAAAATCTGAAAATCCTGTTGGAAGCTGAGTGACTGAGTGCGGAAGGAAATATAAAGACTTGGACATGCATGTAGTGTAAGTAAAGTACCTAACTACAAAATACTACGAAAGCAGGAGGAATGAATCCATCGCATCCACTACTACAGATAGATGACTAACTTACTTGCATCATCCATCCCCTGAAAACAATGTGGGAAAGTACAGCAGACGGGAAAATTTGGGTAAAATGAGAAGATATGAATTTCCACAAGAGAATAGAAGAGTTTTCGTCTCATCTCAGCTTTCCTAGTCAAATGAACTGAATGATGGGAAAACAGGACGGGAAAGACTAACCTCACTTCACTCTAGTTTACTTATTACATAGTAGAAGGAGAATGAATATGAATATTAGATGGAATAGTAAATGCTGCTAAAATATTCATAGGTATTTAAATGGATTCCCTGGTGCTCCTTATTAGGCATTTTCACCTCATCCAAGAGAATTGCCTGCTCCAGTCTACCAATTTATCCAAAAATACACAAACTTGCCCAATAAAATTCTATTTTAACAATTTTTACTTTTACAATAATGCTCATTAAGACCTTTGATTTACTACTTACTCTTCCGTTTTGAAGGACATAAAATGCATTGAGAACATTGTTGTATTCTCATTTGAAGCTTACAGTTGGGCAATGTGATGGTATCTGAAATAAGGACATGGCAACTCTCAGTTTTGATTTCTATTTATATGCTGCATATCTAGTTGCAGGGTAGAACTAACAGATAATGTAGCAGAAGTCTCCCTAAACAATATGCATCTCAAATTAGACATAAATTTTAGAACACTTGATAGATGATCCAGTTTACAATCTAAACCATGTACATATACCTACCTAAATGTATCATGTATGCACGTATATCAATCTAACTTCTCTTGATATCTCTGTACTAACAAATTATTTATTCTCTGCTACTTTATACAAGACTTGGAAATTCTTAGCCGACTCACATAACATCTCAATTGCCTTTCTTCCTAAATATTTAACTTTAGTCTCAAAACATCCCCCCGACTAAAGTGTGTTATAACTTAATCATTCCTACCATGTTGTGTAGTTTTGTTTGCATATTTTCATAATAATTTTAGAATACAGAATACAGATGGAACAGAAAACATATCCGTAACTATATATAACGCAGCTTTACTTTTACATTTCGTATGTACAAATATGTTTTAAAGATTCAGACAAAAAATTTTTACTGTTGTTAGTGCACGTTTTTTTATATCAAACTATTTAAAAACAATGACTCCGATACAATAGAGAACAATTGTCGATCGTTTGATAGTTCAATTCACTGCTGAACTGAACATAAGTTTGGTAAAATGCTACGAGTTGTAAACTACGCCATAATAAAACAGAAAAGTCTACACTACTTACCCCATTTGGTTTTACGATAGTTTTTACAAGTACATGATTGATAGTTTGATGACTTAAGTTGGAGAAGTTACAAGATATTTATAGTTTAATGTATTTGGTGTGTGTATTAAAGGGATACATTTATGACTATTACTACCCACGTTCGTAGACAAATTGCTCTAGGAAGAACTCCAATTTGAAGATGATGTATGTGAATCCTAACGTAAACGTAACAGAAAGGTAGCCTTATTTTTAGGTGCCAACTAATAATTTATTAAGTAGCTAAGGCAAGGGTAAGTGGTAGTACTATGTAGTAAGTATCTCTAATAAAGTAGAAGGACTGTAAAATATTTTACGAGACCCTATTATCGACTCTCTTGTTTCAGAACCTCATTTTTTCTTATGTACCTATAAGAAAATCAAAGAGGTATAAAAAATTTACTTCGACTATCAAATAAATTGTATTTAAAATGCACTAAACTATATCCACTGATAATTTGGGCGAAAAGTGGAACTTGCATAAAATATTCCATCGGAATATGCAATTGTATTTAGTAAATGCAAATATTTATAAAAAAATATTGCCTATTAGTGCTCGGTATCGAGTCACTCTATAGAGTCATGACTCTATAGAGTGACTCGATACCGAGCACTATTGCCTATTGGCGAACAGTTTAAATAGTAAATATTTATTCCTGATGCCAAGCGGATCTACAAAGAATATTCATTGTTACTATATTAAATGATACAATATTTTACAATACAGTGGCTTTAGCATTGTACAATAAAAAATTAACACGGATAAGATATACTTAAAATAAAGATATCTACATAAATATATAGTAAATTTTCCATCACTCTCTTGAACTTCAATGATATTAAGTACCTATTCGATTAAGTGTTTCAATTTTCATACATGCCATGAATTGGGGAATGAAAACCACACGTATCTACATAAAATAATAGGGGAATTCCCAAGATGGGAGCTAATGTAAACATTATGCGGAGATAAGTATATTTGTATATTCCTACATGAGAGATGCTCTATTTATTTCCTTTCCCTAGTTCCTACTGCTCTATTTGTGCCACGTCACGAAAACTGAATATACTACAAGATCACTTTCTTTTCCTGGGAGTCTTGTTCTGTGCATTGCAAAGACTCGATCCCTTTTCACTTTCACTAGTCAGTTTACTAAATTCAGATTCGACTGGATGCGCCCCATTCAGATTGAATGTTCTGCTTTGAACATAACTACATTTTGACTGTTGATAGTTCGTAGTAAGTGAGTGGGTATTTACTTATCTAATCGCTGTCTGCTTTTGGATGTTTATACCTGAAGTAGTTTTCACGGAATGTTGTAGGAGTACCTTTGATACCATACATATAGTACGTAGAAAGTGCCCAGTGTATTCTTTATGTGAGAAATAAACTACATCAAAGTTTACACACTATCAACATCAACTATTGGGATCGAATGCACTGTTTATGTACAAATACGTAGTCTATGAAGTGTAGTGTGATTCTCGTCCGCCTTCGACAACTTCGTTTTCCAAACTTATTTGGATAATGCATTAGAATTTATTCGCTTCAAAGACTTTCAATAGGTTTCCATGCAAAACATCCCGTTTCCCTACACAATAGGAATAACAGAAAGAGAAAGACAGTCCCGTGCTTTCTTCAAAACATTCTGGCCTGCCACTGACTTTGAGGAGTATCTCTATCTTCTATTTGTGGATGTGTATTTAAGTAGTTGCTTTTCCCTTTCATCTTCCGTAATTACTATTTAGGTTACTAATGCACTCAAACATACATGATACCTCGAGATTTGCATATGCGTAGTGTGAAGTGAAGGTATGTTTCTATATATAAGTACCTAGTCTCGTCCTCCTTAAAAATTCATTGCAAGACACTGAAAAGTTTAGACATATTTTCTGGATTTTTAATTTTAGCTTTGGAACTACTGCAATTTTAAATGTTAAGGGTGAAAATACTACTAAAAGAGTGTTAATATATTAAATTGTAAAATAGTTTACAAGTGACTTCAGGATTATATTCAAAACCAGGCGAAGACTCTACCGACATTATGCAATCGTGATAGTATTTTATTTAATAGATCTAAGTTTCTTAAGGTAGTTTCTTACCACCCCATTTACACGAACATGCCTACGACATTATAAGGATAAGTAATTGTAAGACTTCTAGTATTAAAGTGTAATGCTATGTAATATGTATGCTTTTTTCGTTAGTAAAAAATTCATTGGTCAAACTAAAGGAGTTTCCTTTGATGTATTCAGTTTGAAAATATATTCATGTAGTATATGTAGTATAAATTATATAGTCTACTTTACAATCTCATTACTTTAGGTGAATGTTGTAGTAAATAGAGTGTTCAAATGTAACGTATTTTCTTTTCAGAAAAACTCAAGAGAGTGTGATACAAGTTGTATGAATCTAACTAAGGAATGAATAGATAATAGGAAGAAAATGTTAAGAATCGTGTAATGAGATGGGAAGTAAGTTGATATGTGAATTTGAATGTTTACGTGAGTAATGCCTACGAAATTAGATGGGATAAATGAAAGGATACTCTTTCTGGGTGTGTAATACAAATAAGTCACAAGTAAATGTAAACTGTATAATAATATGTAAAAGGGGAAAGGTAAGAGTATTATAGAGATAAGTATAGCATTGTATTGTGTATCATGTATACAGATAGTACATAAGTGGGGTTATGTACATAGAAAGTATTATGATACCAACGTAGCTACTTATTTGGTTGGTTTGTGTAAGAATGTGAATGGGAAGGATAAAGGAGTCAAGTGTGGACAAGAGAGTGAGATTTTCTTACAGAGGAGAATTCCATGACTTTGAGTATCCAGAGGGTAAGAGCCAAGTTGACTACGACCAAGAGGAGTAGAACGGATAAGACGAGAAAGAGACATCGTCTTCTCCAGCCGTACAATCCGATTTGACATCCATCCTGGTATTTGGCAATGCAATTTCGTCGAGCTTCGTCTGTGCTCAGCCATTCATTCTCCGCTTCGGATTGCCGAAGACCCACCATTTTCCTGTGACAGAGACAAAGAAACGAAAATCCAAAAATTTAACAGATGTGAACATGTTGTTTTGAGGGCCATTCCCATTTGTTCTCCCTATCAAATTCTATGCTCAACATGTGAGATTTATTTTGAGACATTTTATTCGCACCAATGCCAACTGTCACCAAAAAACAGTATTTCATGTTATCATTCTTCCGACTTCACCTTTTACCTCACCTCTTCTCTACAACTCTGCATTCGCATATACCAGTCCTAGAGACAGAGGATCCTTAAAGAAAGAGGATCCCACACAACTTATCTATGTTGCACATTCACATGATGTACATAAGTTAATATATCAATTTCTTCTTAATACGTATTTGTTGTAATACAATATATGCATAAAATTGTTCTTCTTAGCGTGTATGTCGATTACATCTTAGCGTATACAAAATTAATATTTTTAATTAATATTTTAAACAAAAATAACTATTTCTAATTTTAATGGAACTAATACAGATATCGAGCAATGTTTATCAGCAGTACGCCTTACGCGGCGAAGGATCCTCTGTCTCTTAGGATCTAACGTCCGCAATACCCCCAAACGTAAGCCAACCTATGCAACTGCTATACAAATACTTGGTATTTATATTTAAATGCGTTGCGACGATAAGTCATGTTAACGTATGTAGAATAAAACATGCACCCGCCACACAAGTAGGATGTCGGCTATTTAGCTATCCTCAAAACCTTTTCTCAGAACCTTTAGTGAAAATGCTATAAATATTCTTGAAAAAAAATTTGATTGCGATATTTTCTACTTTTTTATATTTTTGATGTGGCAGAATCAGCAAAATTTTAGTGTTTTGTGGTCGTGATGTACTAATTTCAGTTGCATTCTTTTTGTAAAATAGTTACTTTACTCCATTTTTGATCTTGGGAAATATTTTTCCGATAAATGATTTCCGACAACTACTAACTAAAGTAATAGATACATTTGTTCTGGGCTGGGCCAAAAATAGGGCAAAACTTTATGCATAGGTACGTAGTAGAAAAGCAAAGGGGCGAATTGGAAACAACGTTAGATTTTATTGTGTTACTGTGTAATCTTGAAGAATAGTTGTTGGAAACTTTAACGGGTTTAAGGCTCACAGAGTGGAGTTTTGATAGCATCAATCGGTTATTAGGTGGGAATGAGAGATAGAGAGAAAGGAATTGGAAATTGAAAATAAATTTGAGTCGTGGATTGATAGCTTATGGTTTCTCCATCCAACAGTAACTTGACTTGGCCCCACCAAGCCAAGGAGTTAAATATTGAAGAATCGAGTGAGAAAAAGCCTGGTATTCCTACTACCTAGTACATGGGAGTAGAAGAGAAAGATAAAGGGGTTTGTGATAGAGACGTTAGATTTTTATCTGGAAATGGGAAGCTGGAGTCCCGAGTGGGAAGAGTGATACATGGAACAGAATAGATTCTTAAGAATATCGATCTCTCTCAAATTACCTCATTCTCCTAGACGAGATGAGATGAGACGAGAAGAAAGTCACAGAATTACCAAAAGCCCTTTTCTATAGCTAGCAAGCTACCTTCTTCCATTACCTTTACCTAAGATTCTAGGATCGTCCACGTACTTTCTATGTATATCCAATCTTGAATTTATTTTGAAAAATATGACTTCATAAAACTCTATTACTGGAGCAGGAGAATCTTTAGAAGATTTCTTTTTTACTTCCTTCCTCCTATTCTAACATCCTTAGCCGACATATTATTATACCAAAAGGCAACCAACTAAACACCCTTCCTTCCTTTTCCTATTCTACTTACTACTCGGTGGTTTCCTTGATCTTAGTGTTGGCGTTCTCTTAGGGTAACGGTAAGGGTAGGTAGTACATATACTTCAGGGCTCAACTACAGAATTGTTCACACTTTAATTTCACTCCATCTTTTCGACGTACAACATTCTACTATAATGTACACTGAAAGTTTCCTCAACCGACTTTCATTCACAATCACCTTCCCTTGTCCTTTCAACTTTTGTCCTACAGATCTAATCTCCCAACTAAATTCCACTTCCTCCTCTTCACAAAAGAAAAATTGGAATTATCATTGAACCTGTCGGCAATCTACTATGATAAAGCTCATCACTTCCCCTCCTAGCACACTAAACTTTAAAGAGTTAGGTAAAGGTAGCTAATCTTATTCTTTAGACTTAATGAGCTAGTTACTTTAAGGATTTCGTCATCATGTGTATTGGTTTTGCAGTTATTCAGTAATTAATTACTTCCAATTTTTCTTTACATGTTTAATTTGAGATTGGTGTAACAAAATTTGAAAAGAAATGGTTAATATTTAACAAAATATCATATAAAGGTATATTGTGAGAAATACTTTTGGAGGTTAGTTGGCAGTTTTACAGGAAGTTTTACAGTTTTTAATTCCCAGAGGAAGAATTGCTTCCGTAAAACAAATTGAATACACTAAAAATTGGTAACAAGCCTAGGTCACAGTTAAGAAAAATACAAATGTCGTCATTTTAATGGCATAAATGAATAAGAAATAATTCAAGAGGACTAAAATGAGCAATAATATGATTAAAGCAGCTCTTTTTAGGTTCAGCGTGTTGAGTGTGTGCATTTTGCATATGAAAATGCATAGAAAGAAGATAAGTAGCAGAAAATGATAAAAGCGAGGGAGTAAAAGTCATATTTAGGGTAAATAATGAGTAGAAAATCGGTAATGTTTCCCTGAATTGCAAAAGGCTTAGCTACTTTGGGTTAGATAATCGTTAGCCTTTCCCTGCTTAGCTTCCCCTACTTTTGTTATCAAAAGAATTGAACTCCCGGGATCCATTTAATAAATCCTTCTTTGGCCAACTCGTCTGTGACAAAACATTAGCTCACCTTCCTTCTCTGCCCATCAAATCAAATCAAGGTCTTCAAGTTAAACCAACTCAAATCGTTTTGAATTTCTACGCACTAACTCAAACCGACAAAGAGAGATATTTTATACTCGGGTCATATAAAATACCTGCAAACCTGCAATAAATGTAAATTCCATAACCTAAACCTAACTTTATATAAAATATGCACCAGAAATTGATTTCGGAATGTCAGGCCGCTATGTAAAGGTTTACACAATAAGAAGGTAACTGATTGAAACGTAAGGTAAGTGTGAATTAAGAAAGCGAGCGCATGGAGAGATACCATATTGTATTTGTGCACTATATTTATATTTAGGGAAGGAAATACACGCCAAGTTTTCACAGTCTATTTAATAGTCGATTTCCATTGAGTGATTGTATCCAGTTTTGTTTTTGTCAGGGAAGAAATTCGAGTTTCGCTTGAACTCACGCTCAGAAGGATAATGTTAAGTAAAACACGGAACGGAATTGAATTGAATAAAATGGACCCACGGGCAGACTTGACATAAGACTTGGTTAACCTCACCGCTGCTATTCGTTTCCTCTGCTATTTGCTCACTATTTATTCCGTGTCTACATTTGCATTCATGTTTCTCCTTCTCCCTCTTAAATCACCTTTTACATATTCCTCTGCCTATTCCAGGTAATGATAGCTATCTATACAATACCTACCGATTGTGACGTAATGTGATGTGATGTTGCTCCATTCAATGATTAAATTTTCATACACAAGTAGATTGCATTTACTTATGTGAAGGAAATTCCCCTATACATATACAGGGAGAACGTTTGTAAAATCTTTGCCAAACAGATTTCCATGTAATGGAACGAGAACGAAGGAACAATATGTATTTTTATATCTATTATATATCCATCTGCATACCTTACGTCATTGCGAACTTGTTACCCCTTAAGAAAATATCGTAAATGAGAGGGTGGCATAATAAAAACCACATTTAAATCATGACTTGACGCTAAATTGATGTAGCTACATGTAAAGTTGTTGCAAGGATAAGTACTACATGGTAATATTGCATAATGCAGCAGCAGCTGCATCTATTTATCTGTACATGTGTTCCAATTAAGAAAGCAGACATGCACGTTATTGGAAAATTAAGTGAAGACAATAATGTGCCTTCGCGGAATAGTCTTGGGATTGCCCCTACCCCCTTCTTTACATTGTGTGCATCTTTACAAACTGAAATTGCAGTACAACATTACACAACACAGATACTATGTGAGCTATTTTGCAAAATGCAAGCTTGCACGAAACATACATTAAATATACACTTTGTGTTTTAGAATACATATCACATAGCAGATTTATTTCAAAAATGCGTGCTACGGCTTCAACGCATGAAACAAAGTTTAGGGGTAATTATTACTATAGAAAATGGTTTATTTATACGTATTACACTTGCACTATTAATAAAATTGCAATTCTGTTGACCAAAATATAGACAAAGGGACAATGCTCAATTTATGCTATGCTATTTATAAGTATATTTAGTAGAGAGATAGAAAATAGCATAAAGTGAAATTGTAGGTGTAAGAGTTTAGAGAGAAAGAGAAAACTCTCGTCACTAGACACGAAAAGACAGGCAAGAAGTAATTATTTTCATGTGAGTTCAGTTCAACCATTTCATTTTCATTCACTCAGTCTACAAAGTCTGCTCTAGATGCATGCCTTAGCCTGTGTTAAGTTGAGAACTGGAGCAGAACGGGAACTGAGCAAGCTATAACTGAAGGCATAAGTAAATGCAGAACAGCAAGCATTGTCTTTCAATGTGCTTTATTGCCAAGGACATAGACATTGGCTACGCAACGCACACTTACATTTACACTAACGTAAATTCCTCGTGCAGATTGTCTACGACTAATGTGCTCCCTCATCACTACTCCCTTTTAACTTCTTTTGTCCTTTAAATTAAGTTTAAGTTTGATTAAATTTTCTTTGGATATCTATTTAAACAGGGAAGGCCATGAAATAAGTATGTAACTGAAAGATACATGTTATACAATTACCTACCTCACTTCTGAAACCTTGACTATATAACAGTGCTTATTAGAATGTTACATAAATTGTTATATTGATTAGCTTAGCTTTATGTTAGAAAATTTAAAAGCTAAGCCAAATATCTGACTATATTTATATTGAACTCTTTGGTGAAAGTCAACTTTCACTGCTATCTATATCTAATTGCTTTATTTGCTGCGCTAGCTAGTAGGAATTTTATTGCTGCGCTGAAATACCAAATAACTGCCGTTGCACCACTAGGGATTCAATTTGAACTTGATTTTTTACATTCAAATACTATATGCAAAAATACAGTTCTGTGAGCATATGATTAGGAAAAAGATGTCAATTAAGGGATGTACTCTCAATTTGGTCAAAAAATGGAAGTTGATATTGATTTTAATGGAAAAACATGATGAAATTAAAGATTTTTGTATGAACAGTGTACAGTATATTAAATAACCTTGGCAGGAATTTGCGTTTGTGTATTTGAAAATACTGTGCAACATCTTTTTGGTTGATGGTAAATTTTGCAAGCCATCTGCTTAAATCTTGAAATATGAATGACAATTGAAATATCTTTAGATATTTCGAAAATGTAAAAATCAGTGTAAGCTGCAAATGAATAACTTATTGATAGCCCTGTAGCAGGTTGACGTGCTAGGATATCGTGTAAATTGCTTTCAAGATATCACGTATAACTAATGGAGAATAAAAAGTTAGCATTGTGTTATGCGTGTGTAAAGGTGAATAGATGGGTAAGTAAAGAAACAAGGAAATTGATTGCATTAGCAAAGGAAGGTGTGTAATTGAGAGAGGAAAGGGGGCGAGTTGTGTTTTGTGTTGTGTGTGGTGGATTGGATCGTGGAGTGTGAATGTAAATGAGAGTTGATGAGAAAATATTACAATAAAAGCTCTGATATAATATAAAACACTAATAACGCGGTGATGAGGCTTGATTCCCTTCTATTCAGAACTAATGGAAACATTATTGAACGTGATACAAAACACAAATGCAATTCAGTCCAACCAAATATGGTTAAGGCCCAGAGGTGAAAGTCGAAAGTATAATAATGGGTTCACAAATGTGCTTTTCCTTGTTCTCCTACTATTACAATGCAATGTAAGGTAAATAGAGTGAACCTGTCTGTGGACAGGGCAGACAGGGCGGAAGGACGGACGGACGAGGAGCTATTGACTTATGGAAGTGATGTCTGTGCCAGGTGCGAACAAACCAAATTGTTGACATTTTTAATGACAATCTAATCTGATGTGATTCCCGGGGCTTCCTCTTTCTTCCTGCCTCACTGTCCATTAATAAAAAGAATTTGAGAGGCGAGACAAGTGAGTCTTGTCACTTTTGACACATCATCGTCTCCTATCCGAAAGATATCCCTCCTTCGTGACTAACATCCTTCCAACTCATTCCCAATACCTCCTGCACATTTACTTCTCTTTATCAACGGCTAATTGTCTCTTTTCACTTTGCTTTCTCTGCACTTCACACTGAGAATTTTTTAATAGCATTTCCCTAGTAGGATACTTTCTCCTTTATTTTTAGCATACAAAACAGGGACGCGTATCCAATTTAAAATAGAACACTGAAATGTTTACTCAAACTCACTCTGAGTATAGCGCGGATAGCAAATTATTCGAAAATTAGTGATAAAATCAAAAAAGTATTTTCGCGCCATGAAAGAGCATTTAACTATTTAATTTTTTCTTTTGCACTTGCAAAAATTAGTATCAAAAATGTTTCCTTTGCCATAATTACTGGGATGATATTATCAAGTATTGTTTTATTTTTAAAAGATTGTATAAGTAATAAGCATGGTTATTAAAAATTCTAGTACCCTCAACTTATTTGAAGGGCAACGCACGGTTCTTAATGTGTGGACGTTAGGAAGGAAATGATATCAAGAGTAGGAATCTATAGTTAATATACAGATAGTAGACAGTATAGAGCTCTATAAATGTGTATGTATGTAACAAGGGTAATATATATTATGTGCAGTAGATTCTCAGAAGTATGTGTGTTTGGCGAGTGAGTGTGATATGTGTGAGTAGTTTGAAACGTGAAAAATTAGCCGTTGAAGAGTCTTTTTGAGTGAGGAGTAAAAGGGAAAGTGGCTGTGTGAGTGTTCATGTTCGCAGCTGTGAAGGCAAACTCTCAGATCATGACCAGTCCATCAAATTGACATAAGAAACATGTGCTCTCCTTTGGCCAGCAAGAATTTGTCTGAATTGACACGACACGGACAGGGACATAAGGACAACCAATAGACTTGACTCCTTTACTTGTTTGTCTTCGCAGCTAACCGAGTTTTTCTTTGCTCGATCCCTCCGTCCACTCGTTTCATTTTTTTTTTCTTCTTTTCTCTCCCACTTTCTTTAAATGGCTTCGTCTTAACCTTCTTCTCCTTCCTGGACTGAATCGGCTGGATCGGCTCTTCTATTTTCTTCTGTTGAACACTTGAATGTCCAGGAGGATATTCTCAATCCAATCCTCTATTCTCTCTTCTTCCTATTGTTCTTTCTTTCCTCTAAAGTACTCACCCCATACATATTGCAAGCGAACTTTTCTCAAATAATATATATTTTCAAAGGCATAGGCACATTAGTGTCGCCAGGCACTAGAATACAAGCAAAGGCAATAGCTCTGACTTTTTGTCTAAAATTTTGGCAGTGATAAAAATTCTTCGCAAAAATTATTCAGATAAAGATGTGTTCAGTTATCAACCTCGATGAAGCATTCGTTTTACAATAAGCATTTCTTATGAGATAGATGATCCAAAAAAAAGTTCTTGATAAAAATATAATAAAAGACCTCAAATTGTTAGGGAATATACCTTAGGTACTTAAAATACATATCAAGAACCTGTAGAATTCTGTAGGCATTTTAATTTAATCAATTTTCACCAAAAAATGGATAAATAATAGCGCTACGCAGTCGTCTTTTGTTATTTTGTTCAGTAGTAATTTGTGCCTACGACATAATATACTCTAACCTGGCATCTGTCCTGAAAATGCTTTTTAGCTGTATTTTACGTGGAATTTTATACACCTAATCTAATCAGCTCTTCGTGTAGGTTAAAGTGTACTTCTATATACATACTTATGTATATATGTGTCATGTTTTCTTATCAGTGCAATAATGTCTATATGTAACACAAAAGCGGAGCCTGAGAGGTGAGAGAGCTAGAGCCGACCAGAGCCAGACAAAGCCACAGTAAAAGAGAAATGCTAGTCCCCACCCAACCTTTACTTCAAATCATTTGAACATTTTATTCTTTCGATGCATGGACGCCGAAACTTTTTTTCACAGCCACAAGAAGTTCATGAACATTTCCCAAGTCTCTCTTAGACAGAAAACATGAAAGAAAAGACTTAGTGACTTAACGTCCATTATTAGACAAATACTTTGTAGACGGACAATGAAACTTTTCCGCTTCTATCAGTAGAATGTTAATCTTATTGTGCTTTTTCTTGACTTTACCAATTGATCAGCTGGCTAACACTATATTACTTCAGACTTCAGTTAACTACAGTATTTATACATTAAATTCAATATGTTTTTCTTTTCCTAATTCGCAGATGCATTTGATTCATCTATTCATGGATGATGTATTAAACTAATTAACTATTTAACTATACTTACTGGCATCGCCAGAATTTTATTCACTTTACCAAAATAGTATCCAAAGCCAATAAATAAACTAATCGCCCATAAAAATATTTCCCATAACTTCTGGTAAATATGCCCTAAGAAAAACGATTATTAATTGATTATTAGCAATAAATTTATCATCAATCAAGTTTTTCAGGGTATTTTTAGGGTTATGGGAAAGTAAAAATTTTTATGGTGCCAGTAAATATAAACCATTATTTAAAACTATTTCCGAATATACTTAATGTACCTATTGTTCTAGTAATTAATGTTGCTAATATTTTACAGACTAAGGAATTAAGAAACTGGCTTACCAAAATGAGATAAGAACTACAAAAATATCACGCCTTCACAAACGGAACTTTAAACACATTTGAGACTGAAAGGATGTTTCTCTTATCATTTTTTTCACGATTCTCAGCTCATTCTAAACATAGTAAAGACTTTTTGCCTTCTTCACTCGTCCTCAAATTACACGCGTTGTGTACGTAGCATGTTTATGCAAAAAAATATATTTATTTATAAAAAAGTAATAAATACTGCTAGTCCACTTAAGAATAAGTACATCCAATCTAATCCTGTCCACAATCCAAATGTTAATATTATTTAATAAACTTCACAAATTCGTATCGTAAATTTTATATTCGCTCGCAACTATTTTACTACATGGGTAAAGCACATCTTAAAAAGCTTCACTGAACAGACACATTGTAGCACAAAAGACACTATGATATGCAAGAATCAGATGCAAAAATGGCACTTTAAAATTACTACCGTTTAGTCTCCATGATTTTGATGTGGAGGTGGTGAAACCTTTAACAGTTCATTATGTTATAGTATCTTGGAATACTTCTATATTGTAATTTAAATAAAATAACCTACCGTCAACTGGACATTGGGATTTGGATAGAGATTATTGTATAATTGGTGCGGGTATCTACTTTATGTAAGTATTAACATTTACTTAATGCTTAAATCCAATTTTCCGAGTTGCACAAGACCTTTTATGTACTAGGACAGTGCACTGCACCTTACACTTACTAAGGATAAGCCAAGACTGTGGTAGACTGTGGTACAATGCTAAAGTAGATACTATTAGTGCAGCGATTTAACATCTTCATGAAACGAAAGACTTGCAAATCTATTTTTATCCCACTAAAAACACATACTATACTAACATACATGTAATGTAGCATTGTATGTATGGGAAACGTCTAGTCAAGTCATCCTCTCTATACTACTTTAGAACATAAGATAGTATTTGCATAGTACTTGCAATATCTATTTGCCTGTCCTGTCTCTCTACAACTAAAATGGTTAAGTAAGTATTTGTATCATAGTTTGATTTCCAATAGATATCGTATTTAAGAGCTGAATGGAGTAAATAAGTGTAATAAGGATATCGTCGTAAATATACGCAGAGAAAAAGAGTGAGAAACCGGGAAGTAAGTATTCAGGAAGGTAAGTAGTAAGTAGTAAGTAGGAAGGAGCCGGGTGTTATATGTATTAAAGAGTTCTAGTTGGGTGAATGGCTAATGATAATGGTGACGTAGTGAGTAAGTCAGTATTACCGGGTAGGTTGTAGGTTGTAGGTAGATACTCCCGGGTATAATAGCGTCTATTACATAACATCTCTTTAATACGTTTCTTTGCTTTGGTTTTTGGTTAGCTTCCCTTTTCTCTCTTCCTCTTCGTCTCAAGTGAACTGAAGTGAAGCGACCACAAGACAAGATGAGCAAAGCAAAGCAAGAGTAAGTAAACTTACTTTTAGGAGATCTGTGTGTAGTGTGTACATATTACATACATGCTGTACTAGTATATCTTTATCCTACACATTACAATCTTATACTTATATAAGAGTTTACAATATTGTGTAGGTATCTTTACTTACGCTACACTACACTGTTTACTAACTAGTAATGTATGTAAGTATAAATGGAGTTCTTCTGTGAGTCGACTGCTTGTATTGCATTGCATGCCTTGTCGACTGTCTTGTCTATCACTTCTTAAGTAAGGAAGAAACAGAGGGTTTTTAGTGGGCAAGTAATTTATTCTCAGTAACCCGTGGATGGAGCACTCTGAAAATATGGTATAAACTCCAGAATCTAATTTGAAAATAGAACTATTTAACTTTAATTCTAAATGGCGACCAAAAAGGACAAAAATCCTAGTTTTTAGTTAAAATTACCATATTCGCTCTAATTAGTACCATCCCACAATGATTCCAGAAGTTGCTTTAAGTATACTACGTTAAAAGTAGCTCATTTTCTAATAGAAGGCCATCCACTATATCTCCGACTGTTATTTTATCTTGTTAGATTTTAATGTGACTATACTGTTCATTAAAGACCCCCTAATTTTTATCTATTTGCTCAAAATTGCAAACTACGTCAATTAAAATTTAACTAAAAGTGCCCCTCAAAAATAACCCAAAATGTCCAATGTCGCAAAATTCTCGATGATTGGCTATAACCATTGAATTTTTGATACCCCTCCGCCTCACAACTTTTTACAGAAATTACTACACCGGATTTCAGTTTACATACCTACTGCTTGCTACCTACAACTCCTTTAGTTAGTCTACTCGTTTCTAATATATATTTTAAGGATGTAGTGTTGTGTTGTGTAGTGTAAGTGTAGTTTAATATTAGTACGTGTAGACTCTTTGCTAACTAACTAATATACTTGCCATCCCTTATATTTATATTTTACAAGAGTGATAGTGAGTAAGAGGAGTAAGAATGGATGTACATAGAGAATGTGTACTTACTTACGAGAGTAAAAGAGACATCACTTTTCCCGTTTCCCCGTCTACGCAGAGTAAGTGAGGAGCCAAAAGAATCAGCCAAGTAAAAATAAACAATGTGATTTTTTTGGCTTCCACAATACATATGTGTGCAGGAGGGCAGAAACACTTTGACTAGCCCACTAGCTATCTCCACACACAGCACAACAGAACACAACACGAATTTCCAGTCAAAAATACATAAAAACTGTACACACCAAAACTTATATTATGTAATAGTAAATAGCCAAGAAATGTGTTAGCTCTGTTCTTCACTTGCATTCAGTCTCGACTGTTCCCTTCTCCATAATATTCTTCATGCAGTTCGGTTCAGTTCAATTCACTAACTGAAGTTCAGTTTACCTCACCAATACATTTACTATCGTTAAGAATCTATATACATTTACATACTATTTCTTTCAGTATTTAACTTTCTATGTATGGATATGAATGGGGAGTAGGTACCTTTTGCAAAGTAAAAGTAGTAAACCATAACATAACCATAACCATTTTTATCATTTTTCAATCTTATTGAAATTCACACAGCTAAGTATTTGCAGAAAAATTGCATTCTTAGTCAATAGGAAAGAAGTTAGGCTTTCTTTTATTTTCTTTAGGATTTCTTAATGCTCTTATATTTGTGGTTTGGTAAACAGTAAACAAATGCTGACTCCTAAATGATCTAGTTGTGTACATATTTATGTATGAACGAATATTTCCTTCATCTTTTCAAATAGAAGTTGTCCTCTATCAAGCACATGGTTATTCTTTTGTGATGTGGTAAACATTTCCCTGATAAATATTCATGTTATGCATTGAAAATGAAAAATAAATGGCAAAGATACTTACTAAGTATATTTGCCATTTATTTGTGCATATTTCTCACTAAGGATTCTTGCACAATCAGTAATCAAAGTAAATTAATATTTCATCCATAATTGGAATTGCTATTTCTGATATTATTAATATCCCAGTAGTTTGTCACTAGTCCCTTTCGTGCTAGAATGAAACCTTGCGGGAGACCATGAACCTAACTATAATAGCAAGTATAAGCATGTGCTTATGCATGGTGTTTGCAATGATAAATATACTTTTGCAGGTGACCGGTACAACAACAAATGTGCAAACCATTTATTTATAACCATTTGTATTCTAGTAGTAGTAATTGCATCGCTATCTGATCTGCATACCTGGTAATTTGCATAAATAGGGGTGGAGTGACGACTAAGGTTTATCATGTTAGGGACATCGTTATTCGACAAGGTATTCAACATTCCTAATGACTTTATTACTTATGGATATACACTTTGTATTTAAGGATTTGGAAGTATAGTAAATAGCTATAGTATAAGTATATATCTCACATCACTTCACATAATAGAAATGGTAACCCAAAATATCCCATTGGTAAGGTAGTGAAAGATATCGAGACAAATTATGGGAGTTGGTTCAATAAATAAGTCAGTGCAATGAAATTACATCTTCTGTGTACAAAATCGTACAACATATCATCATATTACATAGCACTCAAAGCAGAAAAGACAGTTATGCAATACGCAAGTACGCACATGGATTCCTTTGAATGTTGAGGAAAAATAATAGCTATTCAACTCTGCAGCCGTTTTCACCAGAAACAAAAATTAGGGTTTCTGCAGCTTTCACCCATTAATTATTTACAATGGTGAGTGACTAAATATTTTCCTTTGCTTAAAGATAACGCAACTTACTTATTAGCAGTGTAACAACTAGGAACATGGAATAATGCGGACAGATTACAATAATTTCTGTTAAAATATTTTGGCAGTTATAATACTTAATGTACTAAATGTGCGTAAAATTGCGGTAAATATAATTTAAGAACCATGATGCATGAACAGTCCCTAACTGGAAAAGTTAGTAGAGGAACGCAGTTAAGTTTGGAATTGGACAGGAGATAATTTCCTTATTAGACGAGCCAAGGACATTATAATCACGCAATGCAGTAACTTGAAACTTGAGTCATACCTTACTGACGTAAATACAGTAAGATTTTTTATTCGCGCATCCCCCATTTCTCCATGTAAACATTTACCTCTTGTATGCATTACTGCATGTTATACGACTTACGCGACAACACTGCGAAATTTTATGTAAATGGAGAAAGTATTGGTTGCGCGATATAAAAATCTTACTGTAGTTTGACAGTCTTAAGTAGTTAGGTATCCAAATACTTACATAATATGGCTAAATAGGTTCTTATTTATAGTAACTTCTTAGTAAAGAAAGCATTATGTAATTCTTGAAACCACGGGATTGTGTAAACGCAAATATTTATTGTTATGTCGCTAAGCTTCATACATATTACAAGTAAGTAAAGGAACTATAACGATATAGCATATCCAGACCAGGTGGACTTAAATGTCAGTCATTCATAACAATAACAACTATAACTGGAGCATGCATATAAAAGCTCATTGCAATAATATTATGCAATAGAAAGGGTTTGACAGGTGAATTTGAGCTGTTTATCCTACTTATCAATTCAGAAGGAGGAAGAGAGTCAAGTCAAGTCACGTCCACGTCCTCCTATCCATGTCATTGCTACTTATATACAATTCTATTGTCACAGAGTCAAAGTCACAAAGTCCAGTCATGTAGGTACACATGTATAAACTGTACATACATAAATACACGTGTATTGTAAGTACTTTTAGCATTGAAGTGTTTTTAAAGTAGAGTAAGAAAGTAGCATAAGCTACTATATAGCTAATTGTATCTTGTAACTGGAAACACATGCAATGCGATTAAAAAGTGACTTGATTTGACTTGACTTGACTTAGTTTTAGTCAAGTCTCAGAATATCACACTTAATATTTTCAAACTTCAAGATTCTTATCTGTTATTTCCATTAGCGCAAGTTGAAGTGCTGCCATGTCATACTTATAAACAGAGATATTCACTTCTACTTAATTTAAGTCTATAAATACATTTTCACTGAACCATGAGAAATGCATGTGTGTGGTGTCGTGTGCTTAGCGTGCTATTATGCTATGGAGTCAGTAGCTGCGTAAATAGAGTAACTATTAGTAATGTAAGAATCTAATCCTAAGCAGCATGTAATGTATTACAATATGTCATATAAGCCCCGGTTGTTAAAAATAATTAACTGCTACGATTTAATCTGGATATTTATTTGGCATCCCAAGTGTTATTCGCATTATGGCAACTATTCCGCACAACTTTCGTTGTGGCAGAAACATTTAATTTTTCCAACTATACAAATGCAAAAATAAGTTGAAGGAAATCAACCCGCTTTCCTACTTAACAAATGAATACAATTAATTAGTTTACCTACCAGAAGTTAATCAACTTATAATTACGTAGCCTTCATGGTGAATATCCTTCAAACAGACAACAAAGAATGGTTTGTCATTATGGAACACTTTTAATTAATCATTTAATTACTATCCTGCAATATAAAATAATTTACTTCATCTAACAAAATATATCGTACATCTCAAATGTGGAACATAATGTGGAACTACAGTTAATTCGACCAACTTATGATTATTTGACTAAAATTCCATATCTGCTGGTTAGAGATACTTTTCTAATAATTACAATTAAGGCTAACGTACTATAACACAATGGTCTAAGGTAGTAATATCAAATTGCTGTGCTGTAGCATAGTATTAAATAACAATGCCTGTAGGTAACTGTATCACAAAAGAAACTTGGAGAAATAAATAGAAGATAATGCCAAAATAAACGAGAGGAGCCAAAAAACATCGGGTCAGGCAGTCAATAAGTAAACATAATGCTTATGGATACATTAGTCCGAAGATATGAAGAGAATGACGGAGAAAGTGTAGGGAAAAGCCAAAAAGTGAAGTCAAAATCATGACGAATGCCAAAATAAAATGAATGGGGCGAAATGATCTTGTAGTGGATGGATGGATGTATATGTACAGATAGAATGTAGGTATTATAAGGAGGGGATGGAAGGGATAGATGAATGGAACATGGAATAGATATTCTGGATCCTATTATTATTTTATTCTCCATTCTATCAGTACTTTCTCTCTCGCCAGTGCCAGCCTTTTAGGTTTTGTTGTGTTGTATTAAGGTAGCTATTGTGTACATAGGAGTGTAGTGGAGTACTGCATTGTGCTATTGATGATCTTTAGACATGAACTGAATTAGAGAGTCCTGATTGGGATCAAAATATCGCGAAATTGAGTTTGTTGTAAGAGTGTCAGGCTAAGAGACAAATTCAATTTCGATAGTCGCACCAAACCCCAAAAGACTTGACATCTTTTCCTCTTTCGCTTTCTCTTTAGCTTTCCCTTTCTTTCTCCTACATGTGTTATGTGTCTACAGTCTACATACTCTGTAGTTCAGTGTAGTGTACCGGGTGGCTTGGATTGGCAAGACCTGAACTGTCTCGCAGAGCTTGCTTTCGATTTGTTTCATATGTCTGCTTGGCTTGACTTGGTCTGGCTGAGCTGGGCTACCTTTTATCCTTTCTCCTTTACTTGAAGAATTCTGTTGTGTTCGTGTTCTGTTCTGTTCTGTCTAAGTGGAAACAGAAGAAATAGAATGAGAGATCTCTTTTCTATCGCTATCTCCCCTCTGTTCTGTCCTCTTCTACTTTTCCTTCCCTTCTCGTTCATACTACTTTTACTATCCCACACACAAAAACAACGATCCTAAACCCCCAATGTGAAAGTCGCTTAGTAGGTATGAAATATATACACAGGGTAAGTGTAAGATTATGTCAACCTTATACATTATACATAAATACTATATTAGAAAGAAATAGGACAGAAAAGTCACAAAATATATAAGAGTCACGCCGTATTTTTATTTTTCACAAATGGGGTTTCGTAAGCGCAACAATTTTCTGTAATACAGATATTATTAGCTTGCATAACCTTTCAATGTTTGCCTTGCTTTGAGCGACTGTATCAATTTTAATTTGAAAAATGTAAGCTGGCCGTATAATCATTCATTTTCGTAGAGCGTCTTTTTACAAAAATGTATTTCAATTTCCCAGTGAGTCAAGAACGCTCTCAGTGGGTAACCTCGTAGAAAAATATTACTTTCCATACTGATTACAAAGTAAAACAGACATTGCGATTGATTGTATTGAAGATTTGTAATTTGCGTAGCATATTAGGGATAATAAATTAATGTAAAATTTCTAACAACAGGAATTTGAAATCAAT
Organism: Tomocerus mixtus; assembly: GCA_034694165.1. NCBI lineage: Eukaryota > Metazoa > Arthropoda > Collembola > Entomobryomorpha > Tomoceridae > Tomocerus > Tomocerus mixtus. Next base: position 63,844 of record JAQFYC010000017.1, on the reverse strand, counting down.
TGTTTTACTTTTTGATGAAGCTACCGAATATAATATTCCGGAACTGATTTGAAAAAATACGGTTGTATGGAAAAACCAAAAGTAATATACAACTGACTTTGCCATTAGGAATTTTGGTTTCTTGCTATTGTTCCCAGATTGTATTCCATACCTGCTTTTCTGAACTTACAATGAATGCCTTGAGTTATTATAATATTTCTGTTGTTAGAAACGACTGCTCAAATAGGGCGTATGTGTAAGTAGTTCTAAAAGCTGTGTGTGTTCTGGTATTTTATAAAACTTTAAACTCAACTACTCAACATATTTTATTGGATTACCTACCTATTTTTATTTACTAACAATAAGTACCAATTATACCGAGAGTCGAATCACACAGGGCTGATAATTTTAATATGTGGATTTAATGTGCAGTTAGAATAACCTTAAACTTGTGGGAATTTGTCATCTGAAATGTGATTTGTTGAGGCTTAGACCAAAAGGTGAGTATAATTTAGCACAATTGTAGTTTCTATGTGCTGTCATTTGAAATCTTGGATTTTATTTGCTCTGTTCCTGATAGATTAGCTATCATTGTTATTGAGTATTGACTAGTGTACTACTTAGATGGAAATGGAAGCTAAAGAATTCGACCCAGAGTGTATATTTTGTAGTAAATAGGTGAGTGTAAGTGTATGGAATTTGTATCTGTAGCGACTTCTGGCAAAAAAGAAATGTTTTGTGAGAAATTCAGCTAGTAAATTGGTTTGCTGGGATTTCCCCAAGGACTCGACGCCCAGGCAGCACACAAGTGGCAAATGCTCTGCAGTCTGCACACAAGTGATTCTAAGTAAGCAGGCAGAAGAAGATCGGGAAGGAACTCCTAATGGAAAGTTGTCTACTGCCTAACAAGGTGTTCTTCATGAAGTATCTCTTCATCTCGTCCATCTTGACAGATTCTATTGCTTCCTTCCATTGGTTTCTTTCGAGGTTGGTTCCTTCGTTCCTGGAAGGAAGAAACGACAGTGACTGACTTCCTGGCTTGGTCTGGCCCGGTCTGGCCAAGCCATGCCAAGACTAACTCACGAAAGCAACTCCTTTGCCAACAAGGAAACGTTTCACACAAAATTCATGATTCAGTTCACTCCATTATCCGATCGCATTCCACTGCAATATTTTTCAACCAAAGCCAAAGTCCGTCCGTTATTATTATTACCACAGTATTACTTCAGGTCATGCCGTTTTAAGAAAAAGTATACCACGGAACTACACATACCCAGTTTATGCAATACAAATATAGTAACCACATCTTTTTGAACAACTTTTCATTCTTCCAACTTTCTAAAGATATTATATTTTATTATACTACATAATATAGTTGAAGAACTCATATTCAAGCACCCCACACATTTACCACACCTTAGAGAACTGTTATGCTACAAATTTTAAATAAACTTCCTTCATAAATATCTACATACAAGTACCTCCGTTATATTTGTGTATGCATAGATAGGTAGGCATTATATGAAAGGAATAGCTAAATGAACAAGATTTAAGATATTTTCAGAATGTAACAATTTCAAGTACATAGAACTCAACTGTTGGGTATCCACGTTCTATATTGTGCAGAGATTTCGATTCTGTATTGCTCCAATTGTAAACTTCATGGCTATTACTGAATCATTGTAGACATTAGGAATGTTTGAGTAGGAGGGAAAGGAAGGACAAGAAATACATGACAACTCTCTTGTGGCATCCTTCTATTATTCACGAGTTTTGCAGCAGAGTTTTCCTAATGGAATGCAATGGGATGGGAAGGGGTAGACACATCCATGTAGTATATTTGTACCTACTTTTCTAGAGTTAGATACTTCCTATGTAGTTTGGGATGAGTATTATCCCCGTTGGTACACAAGTGTATCAGTATATACTTGTGCTGCAGTATACACAAGATCAGGCAAATAAAATGCACTGGAATTCAAAAAAGTCTGTGATATTGTGTAGTGAAGATGTCTATTGAGTGAGTTGTGGATGCGGTGGTTTGGTTTGGTGCGAGCAGATTTTACTGGAAGCACTTCTCTCTCGATTCCAGGCTATTTTCGTCTTGTCATACAGTATACTTACCTAGTAGGTACACTAGGTACTGATGCTGACTACTACTAAAGAAGGAGAGAAGGAAATAGTTACTATTTAAGAGTAGATAAAGATACAAGATACCCAGAACATATACAGAATACAGACATAGTTTCCTTGTCGGCACTCTCAAGAAAGTAACCAGGCAAAACACATCAGGGAATTCCAAATCAGAGCAGAACAATGAAATGTTCAGCCCTCCTTCCAACAAATTTCTTTTCTAAGTTAAATCAAATGTTTTTCCCCACGTAATAATAGCTAATGGGGGGTTTGGGGAATTCCCCGCCCTTTTTCTGCAGTATTTGAAGCTATGCAGACTATGACATCTAAATAGCTGTAGTAGTGCAATATTATCTGTAACAACCCTACTACTTGTGTTTATGTAGTAAGTAAGTAAGTAACTAACGGTAAGGAGGTCTAGGTAGTATAAGAATGGATTCGTCAGCTACTTCTACAGATAGATCTACATGTTCTGTCAGTTTAGTTGGAAGTACAGCAGTTGTACAGGGAAAAGAGTGAGAATGATTGTAGAATGAGACTGATATCTTATCTGTATATGTATGTAGTATATGTACAGAGAGAGACAGATGGATTGAGAAAAGAAAGCGAAAAAGAGGAGGACAGACAGCAGCAGTGCGGCTGGCTCGGCGGCTGACTTCTTTGCGGAAGAGAAGAAACCAAACGTGGGAAGAAAATGAAATAGTTAACTGCATAATGCATGTGAGTAGCGTAGCGTGAGTATTCCACAGGGTCTCTTAGAAACGCTGATCCTAGGGGATAACTCTTTCCTGTCCATGCATTTTGCACTCATGTTTTACAAGACACTAGAGAAATGGGCCTGACACCAGTTGCCTACTAAAGGTTTCCCAAGCCACCGCCATTACGAATTGTTACACTATCATTCCACTGTCTTCGGCTACAGGAACTATTCCAATGAAAATGTGTAGCCCAAAGAAAGTACAGAAAATAGATATATTTATAAGCTACGCATATATGTAGAAGAAAACGTTACAATTCTACAGATGTACATATTTGTAGGTACCAATGGTACCTTGCTACTTATTTGTATTTTTAAGTTTCCCTTCTGCCTGATGCCAATAATAATATCTGTAGTAGGAAGCCCTACTTTCGCTCCTTGTTCTTATCGCCAGTTCCTACATTTCTCTTGTCTCTGACTGACTTGACTACTATTTTACATCTTTTCACTCTTTTACCATTCTATCTACTTTAGTAGAATTCAAAAATAACAGAAATACATTCGTAGTATTGTATGCAAGTCTATACTCTCCTGTTTTGTTTTCTTTCTGCGTTAAACTTATATTCTATGAAGGAATTAGTCCTAAATAATAAAAACGTAGTGTCTCCTTATATGTCATACGTGCCCTGTCACTTTTTTCGAGCATTAACGAGATTATATTGACTAAAAGTCGACTAATATTGTTTCAGAATGCTAAATTACAGCATATTACTAGAATAATTCAAATGACAGCTTGTGTTATTAATATAGTTTATTGTGTGCTGTTCAAATTGCAAGCATAGAATCTATTTTTATTTTAAAAAAGTAAATTAAAGTTGATTTTTAACAACAAAATGTTGTATGCAAAGGTCAAATTACAATTAATAATAAAATTTGCATGATAGAAAAGCAATGGACACTTTAGTCAAATTATAATTTTCGTGAAACTATAGATACATAAAATAGAATGGGAATGATAACTTCTGCAATCAGTGACGGAAAACCGTCTCTGTCTCTCTCGTACTCAAATGTGAGACACTTACTTACCTACTGAAATAGGTAACGCAAACTCTTCATTTCAATCGAATTGAGAAATTGTAAATATATTTATTATACACAATCTGACGGTTAACTCATCTATTTAAATGGATTTCAATAATCAGTATTATATTTATTCTTACTGTGTGCACGTAAATTATGACGTAAATATGATATGCCATCGTAATTTGTGTATCGATTTTAATATGCAATGATTCTCCAAGAATGCCTAAAGTTACATACAAACAAAACATTTCATTTGTATCCCAACGCCATTTTCTATATCTTAAATATTTGTAATTAATTGTTTATATTATTAAGTCTATAGATATATTTTGGAATATTATGTTATGATTTATGTCCATATTTGTATTACTAATTTCGTATTTTTAATAGCAATCTCACTACTACTACTATTTTTCATTTAATCCATCTCTTAAATGGTTAGGCAAACACAAAATATCAGAGATAGTAATTATAGTAATATTGAACTTAAAATTCTATAGCATCGCCTGTTCCTACGTTTTTCTTGTCTCTGGCTGACTTAACTGATTTTTTACATCTTTCCACACTTTTACCATTCTATCTACTGTAGTAGAATTCAAAAATAAATTAAATAAATTCGTAGCATTGTATGTAAGTATACTCTCCTGTTTTTTTCAGCGTTAAAATATTCTATAAAGGAAGATATAGCCCTACTTATAAAAACGTACTTTCTCCTTATATGCCATACGTGTCCTGTTACTTTTTCTAGCATTAACGAGAATTATATTGACTCAAAGTCGACTAACATTGTTTCATAATGTTAAATTACAGCATATTACTAGAATAATTTAAATGACAGCTTGTGTTATTAATATAGTCTATTATGTGATATACAAATTACATGGATAGAATCCTTTTTTTTCAATTTAATTAAAGTTGATTTTTAACACAATGCTATATGCAAGGGTCAAATTACGATTAATAATAAAAATTTCATGATAGAAAGCCTATCTGTAATTAAATAGGACAATCAGATTGCAGAAAATATAAATTTAAAGAAAATTACAAATTATATTAAATAAGAAAATATTTACTGTAAAAATAGTAAGTAAAGTTGTCTCTTCATGTCAGTAATTTTAGAAAGAATTAGTATCTGTGTCTCGTAAGTATTTAGCGCTGGACAAATAAGTTAATCCCAGTTGAGACGATGTTCCCAGGTCACTAAAAGACTTTTTGGACATCATCTTGAGGATTATCAGGCTGAGCCCTTCAATTTGGCCCCAGCAGTCTTTATTCTCGGCTCTTGGCTAGGAAATCCCATTTAGGGCTACCACATATGTTAGACTCTTTCCTCTCATTTCCTTCCTCTCCTCTTCATTCCATTTTCCATTAGAGAAAGCTAAAAATCCAATCAAATCTCCTCTTAAGCCGGCTATGACTTCTGTTCTGCCGTTCGTTCCCTCGCTTTCCTGTTCCGTCTATCTCCTTCCTTGCAGTTAGTTACAGTTACAGATGCCAATGAATGCCATGCCATGATACTGCTGCCATCCACACACTGTACTATACTGACAGAACAACTTTCTACATTCAACGTAGGAATTTTAGTACCACAGAACGGCGAACCGGAACCGAAACTAATTCTGACCGAAACCGTGTTTTTAGATTTTGGTTTCTGAATTTATGAGAGTGATTGCTTTTAAAAAGTGATATATATATACATATATGTTGCAGGCATTAAGCAAAATCCGGCATTAGCGTTAATGCCTAGGCAATAAGCAAAATTTTCCCCAAATTGCAGTTTTTGGCCATAAATGAGTATTGAACATAAAATTTTTTAATATTGAATTTATCAGCCTGATAGAGCAACTAACGGGGATTCCAAAAAGTGTTACCTCGACAATTTGTCATTGTAAATGTCCATTATAGAAGCAGTTAAATTTTTGAATATTATTGCCTATAAAATGAGAATTTATAGTCACAAATTGTTGAGGTAACACTTTTTAGAATCCCCGTTAATTGCTCTATCAGACTGATGAATTCAATATTAAAAAATTTTATGTTCAATACTCATTTATGGCCAAAAACTGCAATTTGGGGAAAATTTTGCTCATTGCCTCTGGGCATTAACGCTAATGCCGGATTTTGCTTAATGCCTGCAACATATATAAGAATATCCTGGAATTTGTGTGGCGTATACGATTAAGTTTCTAAAAAATTAAAAACACAACATAAGTGTATTTAAGTTTTAAATAAATAAACCAATTTTAGATCGCTACCATTAGGTTCGGGGTATTTCAATGAAAGATTTCACTGGGTTTGGATAATTACATTGATGCGGTTCGGGAACAATGAACAAAATTACGTGATGTGCCTTCCTCTATAAGTGCGTTGTGTTGTGTAGGTGGGTGGGCTTGACTGAAGACAGCATTCTAATGGCATCAAAATCACACTTACTTACTTATATCCAGAATAGGGATCCGACTTTCGTTTAATTCACGTTTAATGTCGACAAGGTTTCACTCATTCCATTCGATTTTCATTTTACATAGCATTGTGTATTCAACAAGGTTCCTTAATTAAAATGCATGATGACCGTAATGAAGTGGAAATGAACCTATTTCACTCCGGATATTGCCAATATATAGAGCTCCCTTTCGTTACATATTTTTCGTAGGCTGCTGATTCCATACACAATGCTACCTATACTTACTAAGGCTTTGTATTTGAATTTAGCCAAATACTATTACTATTACAGAAATGTTTCTCTTCTTCTCAGCACCTTTTAACCTGGCGTATACTTTACTACAACATTTTCTATTACAATGGACACTTTAGTCAAATTATATGTTTTGTGAAACTATAGATACATAAAATAGTATGAGAATGACTACCTCTTCAATCATTGACGGAAATCCGTCATACGGGTAAAAGGATTTCTCTCTCGTACTCAAATGTGAGACACACACTTACTATTGAAATGGGTAACACAAACTCTTCATTTCAATCGAATTGAGAAATTTTAAATATATTTATTATACACAATCTGACGATTAACACATCAATTTAAATGGATTTCAATAATCAGTATTATATTTATTCTTACTGTGTGCAAAGTGCAAAGTAAATTATGGCTTAAATATGATATGCCATCCTAATTTGTGTATCGATTTCAATATGCAATGATTCTCCAAGAATGCCTAAAGTTACATACAAACAAAAAATAATAGTTTGTATCCCAACGCCATTTTCTATATTTTAAATATTTGTAATTAATTGTTTATATTATTAAGTCTATAGATCATTCGGACATAATTTGTGGTGAACTTAAAATTCTATAACAGCTTAAATAAGTATCTACTTAATACATAATCTGCAATATTAGTAAGAAGAAAATATCCAAGTAATTAAAGATTTTCAATTTTAATTTAGTAGGTTCTCACTCATACAATGTGATTTACCCCAAAGTTGTGAATAGCATTAAATAAATCTTTTGTAGAGTAGAGAGGAATGAAAACGTCTTAAAACTTTATTACAGTACAGCCCCGGATAGGAGAATGCTGGAAGGGAGGGCGTGAGTTTCAATTTGTTCCGCTTGTCACTTGAAACATGATGAAAAACACGTATAATAGCTTTCTTTTCTTTAAAGGGGCAAAGCAGTAGTGTAGTGTGACGAGAGAGGATTACATAACTCACACTATTATAGGTTGTATAAGCACTACTTTATGTTGTAGAAAAGATTATTATTATTATGGCCTACCTACACTACTGACATTGACTGGACTTTACACACTAAGAAACAACGTGACGTGTACAAGTCATTTATACATGACTATGCTATGAATGAAAATATTGCTTGTCATATATTATTACATCCTATTACATAAAAGTGTATCGTATCATTTTATTTTGTTCAAAACACAGCACAATGGACAGCTTCCTTAAATTATGTTATTCTTCGCTAACCTTAGAAAATTAAAAACTGTAAGTAAACTGCACGACAATTTCCAGAACAACTCTTACAGCCATCTAATCGGCCTTTTCTACTCTTCTTTTTACCATACGGAGTATTCCAGCGATGAAATTACATTGATATTTATTTCGTTAAGTAACTACTGTAATTAGTTAATAATCTGCATACTATCATTAATTACTATGTGGTATGGATTTAAATTACCTGTTAAACTTAACCTTTGGGTAATACTACTAGCGTTATATTCAGATGCGAATTAAATATTTACTAGATTGGTGATAGTTATTTAAATGGATTTTAAATTGCTCACATGAGCTACTACGCAAATTTAGCTACTGTTTTGACAAATCCACATTTTACCACTTATTTTTACACCTAATACAAATATAAATATATATATATATATGCCTATTGTTTCAGTAAAACTTATAATATTTAAGTACTGTATATGTATTGTCAAATGTATGTAGTGGATGAGTTTGCGGCTTATTGGTTAGTTTACTGTTATTATATAATTCTTATTAAAGATTTATTCTGTAACACTTTACAAACAAAGTCTACTACTAATTTATACTTGGTATATTTTACCAGACAGTATTTTTTTTCTCATCCCTAAAAATATTACTTGTATTGGAAAAGATAATTATCATTAATGTGTCTTGGCATGTATCATGAATAAATGACAGAAAAAGTATAGCTGCCATTGAGTTGGAAATGAATATCCACTAGAGTGAGATTAAATACAATTAGCTGGTTTTGTATTCCAGATTCCATTAGACTTACCCCATTACTGTATTACTTACACTACATAGATACCTACGTAACAATGTATTGTAAGTTGGTGAGTTCGTTAGGGCATTGCTATTATTCTGTGTATTGTAGGACGTGTAGGAGGAAATGTATGTATTTGTAATGGAATGGAAAGATATTCGAATGGGTGAGAGTCAAAATGACAAGATAGTAGCGGAGGAGGAGGAGGTAATTAGAGAATAGGAGAATTTATTTGCACAGACAGACGGATCAGAAGCCATTAATGGTGCTAAAAGAAGGAAGAAAGAAAGGCTTCTCAGCTAATTATCTATAGGAGAAGACAGATAGCTGACAGACATTAGCTACCTACACACATACACAGACACATGTACATGCATTACATTACATTCAAAGAATCTACTCCCCAACAGCCATGCATGGCAGTTGGAATTACTTTCTCTCTTCTCTTGCTCACTCTCCATCCAATCTATATACATAATACATACTTATAGTACTTATAGAAGTATAATACTATTTACTTCCGAAAAGATTCCACTTTCACTCCGACAGTTACTGTATCATGTACTGTACTACATCACTATTACTACGCACTACAAATAATTATATAGCTATACTTATACTACATTGTATGCAGAAAAGAACAACGAACCATCCCCAACAACCCCAGATTGCTTTGTTGCAGTTGAAACTATAGCCAGTTCTACGAAACGAACATATTTGCACTTACCTATACACATCTAAATACTAGATTCCTTTAGATGTCCGATCAATGAACTATTTAAAGAGCTGGAGATTTGGGCCAGAGAATACCTTAACTTCCCACTACTGGTGTACTACTGTCTGGGTGTAATATGAACTGACTCATCAAGAATTTCTGCAAAAGATTACTTACCTAAATATATTGTGTAATGTAGTACATATGTAGTTTTATTGTACAGGGATATACGATATGTGTAACGCAATGGACCTAATTTTGTAAGTTGGAAACAGTCAAGCCTATTTCTAATGATTTAAAATTGATCCATATTTTCCTGAAATCTAATTACTGGCTACTGGCTTTCAAGCTAAATATATTAATGCAGGTGTACAGTTATGCACACATACTCGCAAAATTAACACATATTTGCATTTAAAAACTTGAATTAATTATGAATAGATATTTGTGTCTGAGTTATAAATATGATATTGCCCATGCTGGCTTTTAAATAATCTTTGTACGGATGTGCACAGACTATCAATTAAAATTTAAAACAATAGTAAGAGCTTGACAGTTTATTTTTGATAATAAACCAAAAAAGCGATATTTAATATAATATTAATGTACCTAAATCCAGTTATGTAATGTATAAATAACATGTATCTGTACTGTACTTAGTTCTTACAAGTATCTTTGCCAATTTGTTACATCTAGAGTAACCCTATCACATGTTATGTATAAGATCGTCACCATTTTTATGTAACCCACCACATCATACTAAATATATTACATATTTTGAAGTTTTAGAAAAAATTTCCTTTTGAAGCCCACTGCACGGGATATACACGAGTTAATAGTTAGTTTTAGGAAGCTGATACTCAAGATATTATAGAGTGAGTTAAATATGGAGTAGGTATTTGAGTGTGTTATATTAGTAATGTGATGTGAGCGAGTTTTTATGTAGTATTATTAGTGTTGTACTTATTATGTACACATATATGCTCATATATAGCATTACGTTAGATATTTATTGCGGTAGCTAACTATATTAGTGTACATTTCCTCTGGATACCTCCAGAAAAGTAAAAAGTGGGAGAGCCTAGCCGGGCAGGGGTGAGTTGTGAGTTAGCCAAGTTAAGTCTTCAGAGAACATTGAAGCCTGATAGAGTCAGATAAAGTTTTCTTGTGTAGGCCACAGAGAAAATCCAACTCTAAGTTGTCATATCAAGCGAAAACACACTTTCATGCAGTTCACTCTCTCTTTTTCATATTATCTCATAAAAGGGAATGGCTGCAACTCCTTTGGCACACACGAAACACATTTTTCCGGCTTTAGCCGCTAAATCAGGATTTCTACAATTGAGACTTACTTTACAGAACAGATATTATGTATGGCTTTCTCTATACCACTATATACTATATATCTGTAAATAGTTAAGTAAGTAGGTGCCGACAAAGTTGCAATTGCCACTCGACTCTTGAAATGAAATCAAGTACAATTGTCGTTTGTACCGTTCACTTTTATTTAGCAAATTGCTTCTCTCTCCTATCTACATACATACTTACATACTAATACTATAATATAACCACAACTATCCATTCCCACACGTAAGTAGGTAAACCAGCAATATTTTCTTACTACTATATATTATATACATCGTACTACCCCTTACATAATAGTGTCTGCATGCAAAATTTTGTGTAAGCTAGAATATTGAAAAACCTGCAACAATTTTGGTATGCATACCCTACTGGCAATTTCAATAAAGGAAATTCGCATCCACTATATTTGTACATGTACTAATAATTCTTCAGAGTGTTTCTTCATAATCTAAAGAAGGTTTTAACTATGTGGAACTGAAACGGGAAGCCCCAGCAGCAGAAAGAGAGACAATAAAGAAAGTTTTCACAGCAGAGAGAAAGAGAAAGAGAAGGCGGATGGTTAGGAGTGTTAGTACATCCGTTTTGGTGGGTTACACCGCATTACATACATTACATCACGTTATTGCACTTTAGACTACATTGACAATGAGAGTTTAGTTTATTCTATTCTCTCACCACAGCGGGGAGAATAAAATAAAATCTGGTACAGTTCAACGTTCAATGTTCAACCCATTCACTTTAGTTTGGACTAAACGAGAAAATCCCTTTGTAGTAGTGCAGAGCAGTAATAGTAATGGGAAATCAAGGGAAGGAAGGCGTTCAGTCATACAAGAAGCAAACGATACCAGCAGAACCAGCAGAAAACACTAAATGAATTCCTAATCCCAACATTAAAATCTTCTCAACTTCCATGGTTTCCAAAAAATTTCTACCACATATTACATATAAAAGCACACCCGCACTTTACACAATAAGAGCGTTAGTAGCATTTTACTGCATAATAAAAACTACTTTGTAAATTGTCTAGGGACTTACTATACTCCAGCAATATTTATTAGCTATTAAGAACTCAACAACCTAAAATAGGATGTAGAAAGTGTACAGTATTAAGACCACAGTTTTGACACTGTAACAACTTTGCCCCAACATTATTTTAATCGCTTATTAAATATTCGGTGATTGCTAATTAACAAACTATATATTACGCTAATAATAATTGGTGCTGGATACTGTGTATTAATTCCAATTTCCAGAAATAATTTTCTTTCTAGTAAATAATTCAGAAAATATTTCAATTAGTATTTAAAAATGTTGTACATTGTATCCTAAAAAATAAATTGAAAAGAAGGAGTGAAAAATATTATAATAATACTTCAGAAAATAATTTTCCTCGAAATACTTTTCAGAAATACGATGTTTCCTCAAAAATCCAATTAGCAAAATATACTTTCAGTCTCTATTATCTATAACGTATGAATAATAAAAGGGTGCAATATGATTCTACACATTTTATGCTATCTGTAGCATGCATTGTATTAAATGCCACAGATTTAATATTATAATTCGGGTGGGTGATAGAAGATGGGAAGTAAATTGCTTCGGTTCTGCATATTTTATTAATCTGCATACATTCATAAAGCAGAGGGTATCGGTCTACTTAAAGGCAGAATCAAGAGCTAGTTCCTAGGAAGACAGGGCCAGGCCAGGGATTGAGTCGTGTAGATTTGCAGAGGATGTGAGCCAAGTAAGGCAAGGAAAGAATTAGCGAAGGACTGAAGTCAAAACTGAAGAACTGGCCACACTGACTGCTTTCTCTAAACTAAAGTTAAAGGAGGAGAGAGTGAGGATCCATTCGTATTGCTACGAACTCCCGTCTCTAATCAAATTACAATCCTCTTGAGAATTGTCTTAAAGCTCATTTCCAAGCCGACATACTACACACTCATAGTTCTTGTCTCTCAGCAGTCTACATTCCTTGTACAAAGATAATTCTAATATACGGCCTTCTGTTTTATTTCTCTCTACATTCTACAACAAGCCTTTTCTATTTAGTTAGTAGCAATCTGCATAATAATATTGTATAACAAAAGCTACAACACAGCCGAACTGATACATACGCTAAATAAGTATACATATATAGTACATACATATTGTTAGTATACTTGGACTAGATAATCTGGAAACTTGGAAAGATTCTCAAGCAGACACAATCTCTGTTTCCATCATCACACTTGTAGTGTTGGCATTTATCTACCAATTTGTAAACTACATCCTATCACATTCGTGGCATGACTAATCGCTCGAAACTAAAACAAACTAAACCAGCCAAGTGAGAAATATGGTCCTATTGTGTTATAATTATTATTGCTCAATTAAACCTCTTGTAAAAATGCATAAGTAGGTAGTAGGTACCTAAATATAAGTAATTCATTACTAAAATTAAACACATATAAGAATACATTGTACTATTTAAATGCTAATTTTCGGATTTTTTAATTTTAATGGAAGATTTAATATATAGTGAAAGATATTTGGAAATATTATGTTGGTTTCGGATAATATTTCAACCGTGGTTCTATTTTCTATTCTGGTGAAATAGTTGTTACAATGGTTATAAAGGATATCTCCAGTCTCCAGTTTCCCCTGGAGGAAGTAGAAGCGAGTGAAAGTTGAAAGTTGCACGCCAATCAATTAGGAAAGGTGAAGGTAACCGGTAGCCCATTATGGAATAAGTATTAAGTAAAAGTAAACTTATATATAGACACTAACACTACTAACAAGGAAGAGAAAAGGTGAAGGAGTAGCTAAATGTATAGAAGGATTGACTGGAATTTAGTTTAGTTGAGTTGAGTTGACGGGAAAAGGAAACATATGTTGTGCGTGTCTGAATTTAAATAGTAATCAAAGTACTTTAGTGACTAAACGGCTCAAAAAATCCATCGAGGAGAGGGATAATCGAAAAGAAGGGTTAAAAGGATAAGGAAACACTATAGGAGAACAAGAATTGCATAGGCAGACTACAAATGAAACACGCAATCCTTTTTTGAGGGGAAAGAAAGACACAAACTGCAACACAAGTCAAGTCAAGGCAACTATTCATATCACAATACCTATAACATAGCCAAGCCAGGGCAAAGGAAACTAGAGACAAGTAAGTCAGGCCAAGTCAGTCAGCCACTAGTAATTCATAAGTGCCATGTGAATAGATATAACATTACATAATAGTCTCAACCAGCGATTTTCAGGACCCCTACGTTTGATATTACAAAAAATCGCAAAATATTGTAAAATTCAATCGTACATAAATTAAGCTCAACATTAATGCCAATTTTCAAAAAAAAATAGTGTTCTTTGAAAAATTAATGAAAACATATCGAATTGGGTATCCACACAATTCAAATGATAAAAACTGTAATACACTTTTTAAATATATTTAAAAAAATGTATTGTCGTTTTCATTAGTGTATCTTGAAATTTTTATATTGTGTTGGAAAATTTTTTTACAGGATATTAAATAATAAAAATCGAAATAGTAATTATTATGTTACTTATTTATATATTATCATTTAAAAAAAATCTAACTTTTTCGTGACGCAGACAAAATTCTAAATATTTTCATTGGGGTCTTGAGAATCGCTGGTGGTATTCTAAACATCAAAATTGGAATAATATAATAGTAATGCGTACTTATAAAGAGAGTATATATCTACTGTACATAGCCACAGAAAAGTAGAAAGATACATACACAGAAAAACTTAGGGCAAGAGAGAAAAGAAATAGAAAGCTTTTTGCTCGTTTACGTACATTATATCTGTATGAATGTTATGAATGTGTTTCTTTCTATGTCAGTCGTTAGTGTAGTGTACAATAATAGTGTTTTTTTCCCACTCTGCCCTTATTCTTGCTCTTAACGAGTTAGTCAAATGGAGTTGGTTATGCTACAATAGAGAGAAAGAGAAAGTGTGCTATAAATGTATTAATACTTTCACTCTTAACACTCACACTATACAGTGAACTATATTACATGCCTACTTACTTATGTAGGGAAGAGTAGATTAGAGCTGAACAGTAATTTCTATTAGTCCGAGGAAGTATTCTCTATCTATAGTGCATATATAGTGTAGCCAACTAATATTCAGGAAGTAACCGAGTGAAAGAGAAAATGCAATAAACACTTTTGGAGCAAAAAGCGTTTGCTTCATAATAAGCACATTAGTAAATGGATACGCTGTTCTTCATCTCCGCTCTTCTTCCTGTACTTCCTATTGCTATTAGTACATCTACTGTACTTATTTTATCTTTGTAGGTATGTACGTATGTACCTAATTACTTATTAGTATGTTTATTAAGTCCATACTGTAATAAATAATACTAAGAGGAAGTTTATCCCGAATTTTTCCTCCCTTTTTGGTGGGCATAAGAGTTTTTGTTGGTTGTGGGAGCGTGAGAGTATAATAATAATATTTTACGAGGCTAAGTCCATATGTATAAGCACATAGGTCTATAAGAAAGTAGGAAAACTACTTGAAAGAGAAGAAAGTGTGTAGTGTATGTATGTATGTGTGTGTGAAAGTAAAAGTAAGTGAATTGAATGAGATTCAGAAAGTTTATGAAATATGTTGGCGGTTTGGTTTGTCACTTTGTCAGGGCTGTGTTGGTTGCTGGGGGATTGTGGTGAAAGTGATCTGAGAAGTGTGCCTTCCTCCGCTACTCTTCAGGCGACAAAGAACAGAATAGAGATAATTACAGCGGATTTATCCAAAGTTTTGAGGAAAAAGTTGTTGATGGAAGATGATGAGAAGAGTTGCTCTTTGTGGACGTTAACTCCGCTCGCTCATGTGTCTCCAGAGATAAAAAGGACATGACAATTAGCTCCTTGACACTGCCAAACAGACAATTTAGCTACAATGCTCCTTTTTACTATACTGAATAAAACTACATTATAATATACTGGTATACCTAGCAATAATATGTAACAGGAGGAAAAAGCACAACCGCCCAGTCTCATTGTCACGGAGAAGAATTGAGACACCCTCCAAAATTCGTTTCTATTCATTAAAAACGTATGTCATGTTCTGCTATACTTTTAGCTTCGCTTTTAGGCCGCACTGCGAATATAATCTCTTATATTTAAGAAAAACGACAAGATAGACATTTATTTAGTTCCAATACGATATTTAGAAACATTCCAATAATGTACTGCGTTAACTGGTAAAAAAACAAATATTATCCAATGAAATGTGTATTTTTGAATTTGTTGGGAACAACTCAAAATACAGAGAAAGTACATGTTTGACTATAAATACTTCACAACAATAACTTGATAAATATTCGTGTATAATCCGTGGCATTTAGGTTTGTTATACTCACACTTACTCAGAAGAAACAACAATAACTGCAATGAAGAACTGAACTTTCTCCGCTGACACTAATAATATGAACATTTTAACACTTTCTCTTTTACACTTTCTCTCTCCAACCCTCTTCACGATGAATTCTCACATTCAATGTATTACTCGGTTACAGATACTCTTCCATTCCTACATTTTCACTCTAACTCTTATTCTTATACTAATGAAAGTACAGATAAAGTGAAAAATTTTTAATACGTATATATTTCAATCAATATATCTATAATTGTAAGTACCTACATTGGACATTTCTATTTGCAGCATAATACTAGGTTTTAAAGGCATATTAGGCTAGGTAAAGTATATTTTTGGATTTACAGTACCAATGAAGGCAATTAGTTCATTTTTGTGATGTTCACCAATTTCATATAAAAAACATTTCAAAAAAACCCAAATTTAATTTTAAATACACTTTGTGTTCCATTTGGCTTATACAAATGTTTAATAGCGCATTGAGAAGGGTGAGAATTAGAGAAAGTTAGATTTTGCATAATAAGTAGTTGCAAGAAATAGATATTCATCTATGAATTAATGAATACAAATCAGCCGGTTGAACCCGTGAAGTTTGGCAAAGTATGTCTTCCTTTTCAATGCTCCATGTAAATAAGACAAAAACGGGGAGATGAGTCGTGTGACATGACATATTGCTATTAGAATTAGAACTCAGAACTCACCTACTACTATTCTTATTGAGTGAAATGCCAGCGAACACAAACCTATTCCGTATGTGCGTGATGAGTAATGATAATAGAAAGAAGATTTCGAATGAGCATTATACACTTCTCAGGTTTTCATTTGACTAACATTTGTTTTGTTAGTGTGAAATTGCTATTCTGCTGCATTTGCCTTGCTTAAGTTAGCGTTACCGTATATCTGTATACGTGTGGTGTAATAGTAAGAACAGAACTCATATCTAAAGCACCTTTTGTTATTCTATTGCATGTATGGATTATGTATGAGTGTAGTGTATTAGAGGTAAAACATGTAATAGCCTTTGTCTTTCGAAAGTAGGAGGGTCATCTCCACCTCCGCCGCCCTAACATCGTTTCAAATGACAGGGGAATGGATTAATTGCATTCACGTATGCACGTATGTAATAGTACTACTGTTCGAAGGCACCTTTACACAATTTTCGATTTATATATACTAACTGTTAAAATCAGCCATGCTTTTTGACTCAATGTTCTTTCTTCTTATAAATTTACAAATTGAAATTACTCAAAAATAGAAAGAAAAGTAACCTAAACTCTTTGATATATTCAGCTGTATGCGAAATTTATGTTTTGCATTTGAGGTATACATTACATCGTCGTAGTACTTAATACTATACATATGAAGAAAATAATAGTAGTACAGTTAGAGGGAAGACGGAAATAGGAGAACCAAAATGAGGCTCTAAGAATATTCTTTGCTACTATTAAAGGGATGTTATTAAAAATTGGATTAAAAACAAGGAAGGGGAGAAAATGAATGACAAATTGCTTTACTTTTAATAATCTAATACGGTAATTTCACAGAGATTCTAATTTTCTTAGCTGAAGAATCCGTTACTTCCACATCCTTTTTACATAAGTGGAAAATTGGAGCTAATTTGCTCCTGATTCGAGCGAACTGTTGCTATTTACTTCGAATCATTTATCACCAGATTAGTGTAAAATTTACTATTATGTATTTAATTGTGCCTAATAATTGTCAACTGACCAACAATGTACATCCAAGTGGATCCACACGATTTTAGTCTTACAGATATGCACATTCTAGTATTCATTACTTTATTGACTTTGCTACATCATATCTTTATAATGACTTTGTGGACTTGATGTTATGTTTCTGTAACTAAGTTTTAATAAAAAAGATTTGAGAGGTAAAACTTAAAAAGTTACTTCAAAGTGAGGAAGTTAATTACCCGGTAACATTGCTAAATATACTAGCTATTTATTAAATTAAAAACTAAAATGTCAGATTTTTAAACAAATATGCCATAAGAGCATAAGTGTGTAAATTATGTTTTAAATTCGATTAGGCATTCCTGCTAAATACATTTTTCTCACCAAACAATCTATTTCGGCAGGTAAATTGGCATTTGTGTAACAATTAAGATTATCAACAATCCAGTTATAAGAGCAAATGCAACAAACTTGAATGAAATTTTGCCAATTACATATATTTAGCCAATGAAGTAAATATTTGGGAATTCAAAATTATCCTTGTACATGAACGTTATTGACTTGGTCCACTACTAGGATAAATTGAATAAAATAGAGAAATTTGTTTCCATAAAACAATTAGCATTGTCAAAAGCTTGTATATTCTTGAATCAAAGCGATTGCCATTCTCTCTTGGGTTAAGGTAAGCACATTACTCTGCGTAATGCATATATTAAAGCCACAACATCCTCCTCACATCATGTCAGTGTTTAGTTGGAATTTAAAGAACATACATATTATTAATCTGGTCTCCAGTATGCAGTCTGCAGTGAGTGGTAACTCTTCTTGTTTGGATTGTTCTTCCCTGAACGAGAGGAGAATTCTGTTGAGACTTTGAGACTGAAATTCAATGCAGAGGAACGGTTTGGGTTTCACTTGAGCCTCGTCTGGCCTCAACTAAAGTGAACTGAACTCAACTCAAGTAGGAGATTTGTAACAAAAGCCTAAATCGGTACAGACTATTTCGGCCATTACATAATAAAAGATCGGGTGAGTCTCTCATGGATGTGAATACAAATGACCACATCAGATAGAAGAGCTCACAACCACATCATAATATTATACGAAATACCCGGACTAAGCTGACTTATGTAAATTATGCATGTATGTAGTACAAGTGCAGTGTGTGTATGTGTAATGTAGACGTGTCCGTGTACGTGCAGCGTGAAAAAGAGAAAGCTAAGGTATCCCTGTAAAACTTCACTTTCACTTTCACTTTCACTTGTAATCAAACGATGCTATCTGCCAGGCGGATTTTAAAAGTGAAGTCGATACGATGTTATAGGATCGTGTCAAAGAGAAGATGGGAAACAATAGAAATTCACTGAGTTTTTGTGGTTGATAAGGATTTGCAGAGAGTCAACAAGTTCTGCTTCCATTCCCATCACATACAAATACAACATCCACATCACATAAAAGCACATCAAAGTATTTTTTACACTTCTCTAAACTACACCCTTCACATGTATGTTACATGGAGTAGTTGAATGTACATTTTATACATACGAATACAAATACAGGTACAATTTCAATTTCGAAACATACACAACAACATTAGAGGACTACAGAACACTTCCAAAAATAATTCCGTAATTACTATTTGAATTTTCTAATACAAATCCATCCACACAGATTTTAAACTTGGAATCAATTCAATCCACTCCATCACAATTTGGGCATTTGGATATATTTTGCATTTACACACTAAAGTAAGACTAGCCAAACCACACAGTAAGTATGCGGATCATGTTTTACTAAACCAAAACCAACCCAATGTAGTTTCCCCGCAACATTGCAGATCGTCCCATTCATTCCCATGCAAATTCAATCAAAATCATTCTCCCTGTGCCAACATTTACATACTAATACTGCCTTAAAGAAGAATGTTCTTATTTATGTGGGAAATAAGTAGCTTAATGTACCCATGTAAGTATTGTGTATACAGTATACATGAACATAGTAAAATTCTACGGTACATCATCAATGAAATGTGGTTTGTTTGGGTAAGTACACGGTAGTACATGTATTTTTAGTGTATATTGTGTACTATGGAATAACTCTCACCCATCCTTTATCTGAAATCTTGTTACAATGCAAAAGAACATAACCCAATGGCATGCAATGCAAAATAGTACAATGGATACGGCTACTAGCCCTATACCTACTAAATATAAGTTTTGCCTAACAACAACAATGAAAAATAAAATAGCCAGGAAAGCAATGCATTGCAATCTTAAACCAAAAGCATGCTGACTTGACTATTTTGAGCCGTGAATTAAAACGAACTTGAAGCGCATACTAAGTAACACCTACATTAAGTAGAATACAATACAATAGCATGTAGCTTGTAAATAGTATAACATAAATACGTATGTATAGCTTAGCTATGTATCTAAACTGTTTGTTATTTTACTACAGTTTACATTACCCTGCACTTTCTCACGAGTTCCTTTCTATTCATTTACATTTTTGTGAAAGAGCCGCTCTCAATATTGCTACCAAACATGCACAACACTACTTAAACAAAAATAACACAAATCCCTATAGCAAACCAATGTAATGCTTTCAAAATACACTTATGGACATGTACTTATATTTGCACATTTATTTATATACACAAACACATGTGTAAAACGTAAATACAAACATACGAGTACGAGCAATGACACAAGTAATAAAACTTCAACAGTACAATAATGTAAAACGGTATATTGGTATTTTACTGCTGTAAACTTCATTTTTACCATTCCTATTATTGCAAATTGGGGAAATGCAAATCATTTTAAATGTTATGGAATCTATCAGTTAAATTTGGAAATAGAATTTTGCTAATATGCAAAATGTCCATTCAAGTTGCAAATTAGACCAATCTAGATAAAAGAAAAAGTATTAAAAGACGTACCGTAAGAAAATCCCCAGCTTCTCGTCCTCCTCTCGGGAAAGATTTTCCTCTGTGGCAAAAGCTCTTATTCACTGAAGTCTGTATATCCTTATATGAAAAGGGTTGAATTCGGACGGGAATGTCAATGAAAACTAAAATATAATCTTGCCCGGTGCACAATTCTGTCACTCAGAAATGAAAGGGGATTTTTTCACTAGAAAGTAGATTAGTGCAGCAACAACTGCAAGCCACGATTATAAATAAGTACATTAGTTTACAACTTAGGTTACAAAGATTCTACTATAGAAATAAAAATCTTATTTCAGTGTTCAGGTGAATTATTTAGTCAACTAGATAAGCATGTGCACGTATTTAATAAACAGTATTATATATCAGTATAATAATAATGAATCAATGAATACAAGGAAATGCACAGAACTGGCGTTGGACTGGACCCTTGTCGTCATAAAAAATGTCCTGCTGTCTCAATAAATATTTTGATTGAATAGAATAGGTTGAATTGAAGGTTAAGGTTTTATCGTCGCTTTTTATTGCAGTTCACTTCCCTTCTATAGAAATTGTAAATATGCTTCTGTGTCTCAAAACAAGTAATAATGGTTATGTTCTGTACTTCTGTACTCTACTGTAGTGTACTCCGGGCTCCTAAAATTGTCTCATTCCGCCCCGTTGAGTCGAGGGAAGTTTTTCCCAAATGTTTCCATTCACTTTCACAGACCTCACCTTCGTTGTCGCTTCGCCCTCAACCTCAACCACTTGAATCCATATACAAATGGCTCACTATTCACTTTAGCTTGTTATAATATTTCTTTTTATTTGATGATACTTATCCTGTGTCCTTTAGTTCCGTTTTTCTATCTTATTCAGTTCACTAATGAGTTCCACAATATTTTTTCACAATCAGGTTTAGAAACTTTGAAAGGATATTTTTTGATTTTCTGTTTACTTTTCACTTACAATGTGCATTATTATTTACAAATGACATTCTAAGAGTTTACTCAGGTTTCTCTTACTTATTCCTGATGGACTGGACAAATATTACCGAGTGTAGAAGATGAGACCCGATCAGATCAGACTTTTATACATGTCTTGCTCTTCCGAAGTGTATAAAGTGGCCAGACAAGGGAGGAGAGTGCGAGAAAGAAGAATACACATTACTTAGTCCTCTTTTAGGCCAAAAAGAGAAGACAAGGTTGCTTTTCTAGTGGAATCGAGTGTATATTTGTATGTAGCATGTAGGTATACGTACATATGTAATGTATACAATAGACAGAGCAGAGTGTGTGGGGAAAGAAGAAGGGAAAGCAGAGTCAGGGAAAGCAAGAAGAGGGTAAGTTGTAAAGTTGTAATGTAAGTTGGTGTTTGAACAGAAGATTCGTCGACTCTCTTACGCGTGCACTGCACCACACTGACACTACTTACTACTTACTACTTACACTGTACTACTGGGTGTAGACTATCTATTGAAACACGGGTGAGATCAGCACTCGACGTCCCACTACTACTATTTCCTATAAAAATACATTTTATACACTAATGCTTATTATGTTACATGTCTTGTAACTGTAACACTATCACTGTCTGTCTATACAGTAGTATAATACTCCCACCTACTTACTTACACTTATAAATACACAGAAGAGTGAAAAAGGAATGAGAAAACAGTGTGTCAGTGTGTACTGTATGTCTCCTCTTACACAAAAACTCAGTTAATACAGATAGTACTCTATATGTACACTTGCAGAAAAAGAAAGTCAAAGAAAGTCAACTCAACTAAAGAAAATGGGAATATATAATCCAAAGAAAAGTAAAAGTAAGTAAATGTGTGTTCTGTTATGTAGCACTTACTTAGCTTAACAGTATTACTTACATTATTGTGTCGTACATACCATAGTGTCGTGATTTTCTGTTTTATTGTGTAGTGTGTTTATGTACTTTTACTTTTGCACTTTCTTGTTGTACTTATCCTATAACTGCTACATATTGTGTGCCGAGTTTTCGTAAAACGCTAGACTGCCTGGTACTATCTGTACTGTACACATGAATACATATGAAATGGAGTTGTAGTTTCAGTTGTAGAATGAACATGAAGAAAGAGAGGGTCCAAGTTCTGCAATAAGTAAGTAGAGTAGTGAATGAGTTAAAGGAATATAATATGTATCGTAGTAGTTGTAGTTGTAGTTGTAGTTGAAGCACAATGTAGAATTTCTAATGCTCTCAAATCACTCGACAAGAGAGACAAAGTGCACGTTTGTATTTGGTGTAAAATATGCAATAATTCAAAGGTGGGCTTGGCCCAGACTCAAAACTTGTCTTAAGGGACAGATTCTTATGCAATAATAATGCTCCTCTCTTTTCCCTTCACTTCGCTTTACTTGTTCATGTTCCTTGTACTGTAGTGTAGTTACTTTACTACTTACTTACTGCTATTTACTACATAATATGTATGTGCATGGATGGAGTGTGGACTAACAACAAATACACAGAACAGAGTTAGCTAGTCGACAGAAATACTTACACAACTAAACTAACTGACGTGACGATGCAATGTGTTATGTAATGCACAACTTTAGATTCTCCAGTTTAACTTAGAGCCAAACGAACGTTCATTCTTTCTGCTCCTATCCTGGAATGGAATGGCATGGCCTGGACGGAAACCCCGGAACACCCCGTCCTGTATTTAGTGTACGAAACGTACAACGTGCATATGCGATTTAATGGAGCCCTCCATCACCTCTCTACTCTGCTAGTTGCCCTCCCTGCAATTTCTGCATTCTTTTTGCTACATACAAACTCCACAGTAAATATGTAATTCTATCATACAGCGTTATTCCCATAATCCTGGAGTTTTCCTTATTACTGGACAGCTTTAGAAGTACACAATGTTTTTCCAAAGAGTGTTGTGAAATAAAATCAGAGAAATTTCAAAGACTTATAGTAAAGGCTACAGAAAAACAAAATTTTCATTAGTACAAGAAAAGATGACCAAATTCGGTGCATAAAATAAGCCAATGCAATGTCATGAACGTCTAGGAAATCCTCTTGTCCTTAATATTTACTAACATCATATTATTATGTATGGCTCTTTTCAAAATCTGCCCTGTATGTAAAGTATGTAAAGAAACAATGCTTATAGATTGTAGCCTAAAGCAAATTCCTTCATGGTCTTCATTCTTCTGATTCTGCTTCATATTTGATGCTACTGTATAGGAGGGGGTGTAAATAGCGAAATTTGATCACATAAAAGGAAATCATATGTTTTATGTGTGTACCGCCCACCTTTACAAAATAATCTATACTAGCTAAACATAAAAAATCATATACCTATATCTAGTAGTGGTATATCGAACGTTGTTTAGTAAACGCCCAGAAAGTAGCCAAAAGGAGTTCAGAAATGTTTTAATATATGGTATGGTATGCATAGTATCATTCTTATCTTGAACACGTCCAATTCTTTGGTTTATAACGAAACATTTCCATTATAGCAAAAATCATGTATTGCAAGTTATACATCGTAAATTGCATTAAGTTTTCAAATACATATATCTGAGATTCTTCTTATCTTTAGATCTTATATCTTAAATACTTACAAGATTCAAGAATATTCTATTGAGACCAATATATTCGTAAGAATATGTACTTTCGTTTGTCCAACAATGTTGGCTTTCCCTTGAACGACACGTTGTAATATGCATGTGTGTTGAAAACTATTATTATTAGTGATTTGTAATGAGAATATAATTCTTTCCGAAAGATAATAATCTGTGGAAAAGAATGACAATTGGTCCATTATGATTGCTATACTGCCCTTGTCATTTGTTTCGCAACAATTGTTCCATTTGCACAAACACTTTAAATAAATTATTTTATTCATGAATCCCGTCAGTAACCTACATACATATTATTTAAGTAAGTACTCTACATATTGTCACTGCAATAATGAATAGAAGATTTAAACTAACTTGTATAATAATGTGTTATACTGTTCTTGTTATTTTAAACTATGTGAGAATTCTACTAGGCTGATAAAATCAGTGGCAAGAAAAGAGGAAAAAGAAAAGAAAGTTACAGTGCTCCTTTGTATATAGCATATACGTACAACTACTTCTTATAAGGTTCAATGTATGTACGTATGTGTATATAAGTATAAGTTGATGTTAGTACGTATGTACATGATGTTGTGTTTACATATGAAGAGTCTCTTGACTCTTGATTTTCATTTACTTGACTTTCTCTTTGCTCTCTCTGACTTATTAACACTGTAGTCTCACTGGATCCTCAACTTTGTCTTCTCTTTATGGATTTCTTGCTGTAGCTCTTTGCTTGTGGCGACTTTCTTGTTCCAACTACCAACCAACTGAACACACATTACACATACACTCTTCCTCTCCTCTCCTTGGAATATTTCGGTAAATGATCACAAGAGAAAATTGTCGACGTAGCCATAACAGAGAGGATAAAGTCACATTTTCCTACTTCGTATGTAGTTAAGTATTAAGAGTAGCTCTTTACTTTCTTATGGCTACACTTGATTGTTTTGAGACTAGTCGGCGAAAGAACAAATGTCCTCCTTTCAGATCTCTTTCTCATCATGTTTTACTTGTATTATTGTCTTCTCTTTCACAAGACGGAGGACATAGGCTCCAGATAATTAGTGTTGCATGTGTTTCAGAGTTTGGGGTCAAATTGCAAACGTATTCTCTGACTCTGTAATGAAATGCTATATAGTGGTAGTATACTAAATAGATTTGCAGTCCTAATGTTGAGATGTTGATACAAAAACTATGAAATACTCATACATACTATTGTACGTATTGAAAAGATGAGAAATGCGAATTTAATGCTACGTATGAATAATTGTGTTACCGAAATAAAGCCTTCTTTTACCCCAGTATAAAGTCAGAACGACTTTTAGTGGCACAAATGCATACAAAATTTGACAAAATGTACTTATTAGCTATCAAAAACCATGGTTCAAATTTTCGATTTAAATAAGGGATCCTCGAGATTCACTTTGTTCAATGGGAAATAATACCTAATTGTAACTTTTAAATATTTAGTAAGACCTTTACCAATTCGAGTATGTGAGCTAGGCGGTTAATTGATTAGACTTTAGCAAATCCTCTAACTTTTATTAAATGTAACTCCTCCCTGCTTGCTTTCCCAATGTTAATCCGTTATGTAGATTACATCCTCACTCGACGCAGAATGGGTTACCTTTCTACAGTTTGCAATAATATTTTCAACTACATTATCTTTTCTTAAAATATATTTTCTTTCGGTCAACAACTTCTTGTCTTGATAACGTCATTTTTGAGAGGTTATGTTCGACGATATCTCTGCTATTCCTGTAAATCATATTAAGTATTTGCTGCATCTCACCACCTATTCTTTACCGGTTGTGGTACTAACTACTTAGTTCTGGTTACCATAATATTAGATATTCTACGTACCTATATGTAGTCCGTCAGAAAATATAAGTAAATGCACAGTTCACTCACTCACATAGTGTAAATGGTTTACTCCATGTAAGTATGTACATATCTAAATAAGTAGAGAGGTCATAGCTCCAACTACATAATAAATAGTGGAGGAGAGTCGCCGTGGCTTTAGTGCATTTCCTGCTACACTTACAAATATATATACTACATACAAATAGATCTAGATACATGATACACTCACACCAGAAGAGGAGAGTAAAGTGGAGCTTTTGCTTTCTCTTCTAACTTTCATATCTCGTCCTTGTTAAATCCCTGGTGAATTTTGAATGAGTGCTAAAGCCAGGAAACCAGAGTCTCGACTCCAACTGCTGGGATTAAAGACTAAATTATAAATTACACAAAGGCTTATTGCACTTCTGGCTAATAAGATGACTTGGCTTTGGCTTTGGCCCTCTCTCGACTTCCTTCCTTCCCTCTAAACACTAATACTTGCTTGTATACAAAACTACTCTCACCATACCAGAAGAACAGGCGGCCTTCCCTATTTTGTTTTGTTTGTTATCATATTACATACAAAATACTAACATTACATCCCTTTTTACAACAACGGCCGAAGTAGACAGATACATTGGGCTTAAGAAATATTCTTCAGTCTTCAGTGTTAGATAGCGCAAGAGCAAATTCCAGGATTGACCTCTACAGATATCCAAAATCTTTTCCATCTTAAAATAAGCTTGTGCCTGAAATAGTTTCGGGTAGGTGCCTGCTAATGAATGCACTTTCCATAGGTATATAGTATATACCTATATAGGCAGACCAGGATTAAAGTAGTCTTACCACTTTTACTGGCATTGCAGTCACTAGTAGTGCAGTGAATCGTTCCTGTCACCATAATTTCCCTATTAGTGGACTAATTTAGCACAGGTGCCGTATTTTGTGGTACTGAGCCCAGGTGTGTAACAATTTGAGGTATGTGTGACCTGTTTTCACCATTTGTTGTGCATATAATTGTAAATGAATGGGTATGCGTTGATATTGTGTAGTTTCCACAGTAGGTCATATTTGTACTCATTGCATTTCTCTTAAGTCTTTATCTAGATCATGAAAACCGAGATCCTCCTGAATCTGATCCTGTCTGATTTGTGTAAATATTTTAGAATAATAGTGGTGAATGCCTACATTAAATAAATAACTAAACTTAAATGTAGCATTTATGTAATACTTTTACTCCGATTTATTATTGCCAAATATAAAATATAATTACTACTTAATAAAGGTAATAGATACTCTTGATTGTTTATATATATTACTTTATGTTTAGATTTTAGATTAGACTAATTTATTGCCTGCGTATGAACTTTAGGGATCTTCTATAACATCAAACATGTTCTGCATCATTTGATGCAGAGATAGCGGAAAAGTTCTTTCCCGGGTGTATGTATTACTTACATATATATTTAGTACATATAATGCAGGTATGAAAATGAGCTACAGACAGATTGATTTTTATTTTTATGGACATTGGGTGCTGTTTTCTGTGGTATTTTCAGATGAAGAGGGGAAAGAGTTCACCGAGTTTATTTTTAAGAAGGAAAAAGTGAATTTGTGTCCTAAAGGATTGACATGGTTTTATATTACAGGAAATTCATGTACGGGCACAATAAGTCAGCGAAATCACTCCGGAGTTTTATGAGCTCCAATCAAGGGAACTTGTATTTAGTATGCGTGTAATGCTAAGGTAGAAAGGCATCCGGACTCTCCAGTACTCCAGTCAACTCAAGAGCGTGAAGTGAAGGCTCGCTCTCTTTTCAGATTGTTGGTCGCTTACCTTTTCCGCTAAAGTTCCTTTAGCTACACACGTTATATAATTGTAGGTGTGTTGCTCTTATAAACATGTAATATATTTTAGTATACATGTACCTACCTATATAGGATAATAATTTAAGTATTTGCCTTATATGTAAAAAACTTTGAATAAAGTCTGTTCTATGTAATATGCATTTAATACACAACAAAACATCATAATAAAATGCGTTATACATACTTCTTACTTTCACATGGCTAATATTCTACAAAATACATACATAAATACACACTGACTGTAATGGACATAAATATTCTGCTATAAATATCTGTAATTTGTATTGCTTTTCATTGTGTAGGTGTTTTTGGGCCTATAGTGACGTTATTAACTATAGTCTTTACATAAAACCTAGTAATATTAGTTACTCTACACATATTGTCGTAAGTATTGTAAACATCTACCCAGATTTTGAAGTGATATTTGGTTGTAGTTGTGTTGTATTGGACTTGTAGTTTTGTTCTTTTGAATTGAGAGTTGTGGACAATAAGAGAATCCAGCCACTTGCCTTGTGCCTGGATGAAGATAGCGGTGAGGCGAACAACTCGGCGGAAGTGTGTCGGCACCCGGTTGTATTTTATGACCAGTCATTTGTACTTTTAGTGGTCATGCGAGATATTTTATTGTAATCAGATCTCATCTGATCCACTTTCGTCTCTACTTAAAAATACTGTCAACATTTAATATTTCCCCGTCTTTGCAATGATTCTCCGAACGAATATATAAATAAATGTCTGTCTACATTATAGCATATAACATAATATCTGTACTAGAGAATATTTTGTATTTTAGCTATGCTTACACCTATAATAATAGCTTGCTCCATGTTTATCTACTTCCTACTTTATTGCTCCATGTAGCAGGATAATGATGTAATGTGTGGTTTGGCTAACAGTATAGGTAACTGCATATGCAAAAACAATAATTTCAACTCTATACAATATATACTAGTTTAAATACGTATAATAATGTGTCCGAATTCAGTTTGCTCTATTTTACGTGCTCTGCTGTATTATTTATTACCTATACATTTGCAATTTTATACTTAGAATATCTAGTACAATATAATATTTTACTTCCCTAATCCTATTGTAGCCTTACAATATAATACACACAATGAAATTAAAGTCTTGTAAACTTGTATGTATATTAGATTGACTTTAGAATGCAGGTATGTAGTATTAAACCTATAAGAATGCAGCACAGCAGGGAACTCCTTAGTCGTGTGTTGGGAAAAGTTTTATGGATTTCGTCATCATTGCCCACACAATCAGATATTTCTGTAATTAGCACTAACGGCTCACATTTGTAGCACCACACCACAATCACTGCTAAATGTCACGAGTAATCATAATCACCGTGTAGCAGAATGTCCGAGTTAAAGATTAATATCGGCATTTATTTGTTCTTACTATTTATTACACGTTCCTTACTTACACCATCAGTGACAACCTGATTTCATCATAATTCTCCTGAATGTACCTACATATTCCAATCTAAAGTTCCTCAACCACAAATTAACTCACTGTGCCTTTTTTGCAATTTCCAGATTTCCACACCTTCGCACTCATAGTTCGACGTTTCTTTAGCTTATGCAATAAATGGGTAAAAGCGAAACAAGTGAAAGCTTGAAAAGTTACTTTCCCAGTTAGGTACCTATTTACTAACTGTACACAATTGCATTCTAAACTGTTATTATTAGATATACAAGTACTTACAGTACGCACATACAAATAAATATTCTTTTGTAGCTTTCAGGGATTTTGGTTTCGATTCGACTTATAAATGCTCAGTATGACCCCCTTCTGAGGCAATTAAAGTACAATACAATTAAAATTTTCAGCAGCTTTTCGTACTGAAAGTTGTCAAATGAAAGATTACGTACATATAGCAGAAATGAAGCAAAAGCAAGCGATATCATTGTACATTGTTAAATATTATTATGATGAGAGTAATAAAGAGACTGATGAAAGTTTTACGGTGTTGATATATATGAAAAGAGAAAGCCGATTTAATTTAATTGGAGATGCTTTAAAAATGGTGGATAATGTAAGCATCTCAAAGGTTGAAGAAGATTGTTTATGATATAATATAGAGCAATTTGTTGCAATTTCGATTTCCATAATTGCATAGTAGTAATTTACTTGTTGCTAAAAATCCAGATTTATTTCCTTAATATTAATATAGATTTCATATATGTATATGTTGACCTTTTCTATTTCTTATTTTCTAATTTCTCAAAGGAACAGAAATGTGTCAAGTGTCAAAAATAAAACCATTTTTAAATGTGCACATACAATATCTACGCTAATCCTTTGACATAACGTAACGAAATAATGGTAATTTATAAACTCTGTTACTTACCCATCACATAACTGTACATAAGGTAGATGTAGAGATTACTGTATACTAATTACATTTAATAGATACACACGAATTACAAGAATTTTAGATCCTGAACAGAGATGCGAGATGCAATGCAACCATAGTCTTAAATGGAAGTAGCCACGCAGTGTCATGCAATACCAGGGTAGAAGCGGGTTGAAGACTTGAAGATGTTAATGTTGAGTAAATAGGAGTGAAAAACTTAAATGCTGTAATATAACCTGGCAGGACCCCGAGCACTTGCACCGTGCTCGGGATGCCGCGGTGGGATCCAGAGCACCCCTTCATATTTTCCGAGCACCCCATCCTATTTTCCAAAAATTCCAAGTTTAGAGGTCGGATCGAATAATATTAGTACGCTTAGTAATGCAGAGTCCTAATACGCATTAATTAATATTATTCGATCCAAACTCCAAACTTGGGGTGCTCGAAATATGAAGGGATGCTCGGGATGCCGTCAGGTTGTAATATAGCGTGACAAGAGTAGTGAAGCTGAAGTAGGTACTCCATTTAAGCACGTTGTAAATGTAATGTAAGAATAACGAGTAGTAAGGTAGAGGTACTCTCTTCTTGATATGTATGTAGTAGTACATGCTTACAGCTTTATTCGGGTATCCTGCTCTTCTGCCGACTCTGGGAATCATCATCATCATCATTGAGACCAGCTCAGGAATAGTGCAGAGAGCTCCGTTCCGCTATTCCTCCTCCCGTTCCCACTTCTTCAGTTGAGTTCAGAGCCGTCGTGTCAGCTGTCAGCTTATGGAAGAACATTATGCGATTATTAGAGAAAATCCTCATTTCTAGTGTGACTGCACGAAAAGTAAACGAAACCTACACTACGGACTACGGATGGGCAACAAATGAGATGCAGTTTGTACAGTAATAAGTACCTAATACCCACAGACGAATTACTATACTATAGAGATGCTGTTATAATATACCTTCCTAAATATACCTACACTATCCACACAATGCTAAACGCTAGCTTTGACAGGAGAAAGTTTTACAAGGGTAACGATGTGCTTACTGTTGTGTTAGATACACTAATACCATAATGTTATCTGCATTATTGTTGTGCTAAACATTTCAGATTTGTGTTTCTTGCGACACGAACGGTAACATTAATTGCAAGGCCTGCCGTGTAAATATACCTATAATGTTTGCTAAAAATAAGCATGACTAACCTACACATTACAACATAATATACCTTTACACTCAATGTAGTATGTAATATTTGATCAATTGATCATGCACTTAATTATTCTATTAGTAATACAAATCATTGTATTACGAAATGGGCTCATTGTACACTGTGTGCAGTCAGGAATTTTGATTCTGATAGCTTAAGTCCTTTTTCTGCATGAAAAAGTATTCCTATCTTCGTATATTTTTTCATAGATAAATATTTCATTTTTATTTCTCCAGAATAATTCCGAGTGTATTATAAAGTGAACTCTAATGATTGCATAGAACAATTTATGAATACTAACGTTCACCGAGGAGTAGTTACAACCTACTAAATAATAACAACCTACCAGTTACGGAGAACAATCGCAGCAAAATTTAAAAAAAAATTCTAAATAATAAAATAAATACAATAGACACCTCTAGCCTTGAAGCTACACTTCTGTGTAGAATTATTCCATGATTGAAACTAAGTTTATAACAACATGTATTACATATTTGTGAGTATTTTGCTTCTAACATATTTTGGTATTTTTATGTACAGAAAAAGAACTTGACTCCATTATTGTGAAGAGGCACTGCTTATCTTTTGTAAGGAGGCGTGTAACATTCAGTTTATCATAACATTATGCATGAAGAGAATACTAGAATACAAGAAAAGTGGTTTTCTTCGACTGGAGCCTTAAGGGGAAATGAGAAGAAAGCAGCAGTGCAATTGTATAGATAAAGATGCTTAGTACTTTGGTTGGCTACATCGTAGAATTTATGTATTATATTTGGTTCTGCATTTTTCCACGTATATGGGACCTTCAATCTGAAAATCCTTTATTGTAGTATGTTAGAACATCTTCTTACATGCTGTATTCCATAGTATGATTATTGTAAATATAACATAGTGAAGAGAACCAGAAAACAAAACCTTTCTGCAAGTGATGATCTGGTGAGTCTACGTCAACAACTCATGCATAAACCCCTTCTCATGTGAGATCTTGCAGCTATCTGGCAGCCAAAACTGAAACCATGCAACAGCTTATCACTGCAATATGAATTTTTGAGACTTCACTAAAATACTTACGTACGTGTACATTTTATTTGCATAATAGGTATTGTTTATAGTTATATATTCAGATATTACCTGTTAGGAGATCTAACCAGTCTGCTACTTTTTTGACATTAACAACGTAAGAACTATTTAATTATAATACGATTTTACTTAATTGAGAAAAGATGATTATTACTGAACTATTGTAAAAGTCATTTTCTAGAATGAACAATTTTACCCGATAAAAACATCATAAATTTGTTATAGACACAAGAAAACTTTTTTTTAAAACATTGGGGAATCATCCACGGACATATACATTCTTAAGAATAATTCCGAATATGCAATATTACGGTGACAAGAACAGCATCCCTATAATAATTTTACTTATGAAAAAGGAAGCGTGGTTTTTAATAGTAATTATACTCTTTTGGGGTGTTCACTAGATGTTCTACACAGAAATAGCATGTAAATGGGTAATAATAGGAGGATGGCGTGATTTGAAGGTGTTTCTGCATATCTACTTTTCCCTACAACCGCCAGAACCTATTTACAAGCCGCTTTTTCATGTTTCACACAAATCCTTTCCTTTTGTTTACTTGTCACAAATAATAATCTACACTGAATTTACACCCTACTCGCTACAATTTATGATCCACGACACATTTAGTGTATTGTGGTATTTGTATTTAGGTACTTTCCACAATTTGTCCTCCTGAACTTTGTGCTACATACATTACAGAGGTAGCAACGGTATTAAATGATATTTAGAAGTATGACAAGCCCCCATATTCTGAATTTACTAAAAACTTAGTTTGTGGCCGTAATATCCCATACGAACATTAAATCTACCAAAATTTGGTACATTTTTCTACGGAAAAGTTTTGTCACTTACTTGTACATACGTCTGTTTTGATAAGCATTCTTCTGCTTCTGTAGACTTCTCTTTAGTTAGGTTTTGGTATTTAACATAATTTAATTTGACCTTGGTTATCATAGTTATATTGATGAAATTTTGTAATTTGTTTTTTTACTTATGAAAAGCAAAGTTACATATTTGTAGCACCAGTAATGCAATCTGTCTCTTTAGGTATACGTAAATACCTACTACTTTTGACTAGTTACAAATGGACAGCATTTAACTTGTCTCAATTACACCCAATTCCTGTATTAAAATGAAAACTGTTTGAGAAAACATTAAAAGTTGCTTAAAAACCCGAATAGACTGCTATTGCAGAGTCTTATATTGTAGAGTAGCACTTGTAGTATTACTGATGGGTACTCGTGTCATACCATACTGCTGTATTTGATACTGATATTCTATTAGTGCCATCCTTTAGTGCCAACTATTTTTCATAAATACTATGTTTATCCTATAGACATGTTAATATGATAAAATTCGTTCTGTAGTCTTTAATATGGAATATTATATATTATGGTTTAAGGTCAAGATGCGTAATATCATTATTGCAAGTTGAGTTAGCTGACTTGACTTGAGATCGGGATATGGAATCAAAGAATCGATTACTCAGTCGCCCTACCATCGCATCGAAATCTTTTGATATCTAACAAAGCTGTTAACGGACGGGATAAGGAAGAAAGGAACAGATTGCAGAATAATTTGTCAACCGAAGGTTCAAGCTCACGCACAACAGTCAGTAGGATAATATTATGAGAGATTGTGATTTATGGTTCGCTGTCCCCTGCTCTCTACTCTAGCTATTTAACTCGTCTACACTTCTTTCAATCTGAAGAAAATAAAATAGAATTTCTACAATCTATCTAATTCCAATCTAAGTAAATCATATTGAAAGACAAATCATCGAAATAAATTATTAAATTACAAAATAAATTGCCGTCAAGGTTAGGAAATCCAATAAGAGCCAAATTAAAATGAAGGTGAGACAATTTATAGTAATAGCTTAGCTTGTGGATCATTTGTGTCGAAGAAATCCTGCAACCATAATAAGAGTTTAGGATGTCTTGTTGTAGAATAGGTGTGTAATAGTATACAGCGTACCGTGAATAAAATCTGCAAGTACTACCGTAGAATAATCATTTCATTTAGCTATGCTCCAGTTTTCAATGATTTATTATTTGTTGGGCAGAGCGGTGCGGTGTGAAGGTGAAAATATGCAAATCTGTCTATTGACTGCGTATGCGTTCAATTTATGAGTTTAATCCGTTAATTTCCTTAGCAGATAGGCATGAGTGTATTGAGAGTGAGACAAGTTGGCTGGGTATATTATAAGAATTACTATAGGTATACAATAGGGTACCCCACTACGACATTAGGTTAAGCTGTCAAAGTGATTGGAATTGGAAATAGGAAATGAAAAGCTGTCTCTGCGTCTCTAATTCCCAGTTATTTATAGCTTGAATTTTCTTTTGCTGTCATATTACGTTCGTATTATGAGAAGAGCTTTTAAATATGAACCATGCAGAATTATTTTATATGTAACTAATGTGAACGTGCAATGCTGGTTGGATTAGACACAATGTAATAATAATATTAGCTAGAGTGGTTTCCATTTCACTGTGTAGAATATAGGTATTGTTTAACATAGCATTTGCAAACCTACATTGTTTAATGTTTCGTGATTGATTTCTTATTTTTAGAAATAATTGTCTCAGGTATCGCCGATTAAAACTGTAGTTAATGGATAAATAGTTAACGTTAAAGGGGTACAATTAATGTCGATGTATATCCTATGTCATAGCAAAGAACAATAATAGGAACATAATTTGAATCCCTATCTCATATTATTATGGGGTCTACGAGCGAAATCTAGACAATGCAGAACTCAGCATGTCGGAGAGACAGAATGACTGAATATTCCTATAAGTTTTCTTTCTTTCGCTACTTAATAAGACAGTCACATGTCACATCACAGGCAAACAGTTCTGCTATAAAAATTATTATTGACAGAGGATTATTACGCACAAAGTAGAGTGCCACTATACTGACCGTTAATGGCTAAACTACTTACCTATAGGTATTGATCCTTAGAAATTGGCAACTAGATCTACTCGAAGCATAAAAAATCATTGCTTATTATTATAAATGCTTTTCATGCTTATTAGGTAGGTAGTTGGGTACCATTGCCATTATTCATGGTCATGGTCGTGTATAATATTTCTTAATATTATTACAACTACAACAACATAAAAAACGCTCCATAAAATCTATTTCTGGCTGATTAACCTGCCACATTAGTCCACGTTATTATTTACTAGCAATAAAATCGACCTGCTATGTACATACCTAATGTAGAGTACGGTATAGAATATCCACAGTCTAAGTTTGTCTCATATTGATATTATTGATACAAAAAATCGAAGACCGACTAACTACCAACCCGTAGACCGTACTAGTACTTATGCAATAAACTATTAACTTACTTTACCCATCCGTCCGTACGCCCACCATAACGTGAACGTGAACTATCCAAGAGGTAAGTATGTGAGTGAGCAGACAATTTTAATTAAATATTTCCTACACCAACATGGTTAACTGGAATGCTCAAATCATTAAAAATTAAAAGCCTAATTAAGAAAGTAAATACTTCTTACTTACTTACGTTAACCTTACGCATTGTTTTAGTTTAGAATAACAGCGAGATAAGTATAGTCTGAGTATGTAAGAGCAGATAAATAATTAGAATTATGTGCTAAATTCGCCTGTGTCTCTGCGAACATTTACATTACAAGCTTAGTCAGACTCAGAACTTACAGTCTCAAGTTCCTCAACCACAAACCAACAACTAACTTTAGCGTAATATTATAGTAGATATAACAAGTTATGAATATGCAGTCATAGCTCGTTAACTATTTTAATACTTCTTGTAAATTATTGTATAAGTGCCTTCTAGTACTATAATTTTGCCATCAAAGGGTATAGTCAGCCAGCCAGACAAGCACTTATTATCATATCACAACGTAACATGAAAATACTTGTTTATCGAGTCATAAAGGAAAATATTAGTACGTGTATTGCTGTGATACTAATAAATATTTTATTTATGAATTTGCCGAAAACGAAACCCGTTCTGTAGACAATACAATGTCACAGTCAAGTCAAGTCAAGTGTTCTAAAGTGGTGCAAGTAAGTGCAAGTGTCAGTTAAATACTTTGTTTCGTAAAAAGGTGTAAAAATTTTATGCTGTCCAAATTAGAATAATTACCATTTTCTACCTACTTAAAATAATTATCGTAGCATAATATTAGCTAAACTTATAACATAACATAGCGTCATGTCGGAGTTATCCAAATTAAACCTCCAATGCAATTTTTTCGTCATGCACTCTGCAAATAATGCGCTGATTAGTCTTTAGAATACAATAGTACATACAATGCCTCATTTGGCAGGCATTCACATAATGTTTGCAGACACGTTAGTTTAGTGGTCCTCAAAAAAAATTTGGAACTTCGCCGAAATCAGAACAGTTAAGCTAATCAATTTAAACACGTCTCTTGAGTATTTTACAACGTAGACTTAAATAGTGTACCTGAAATAAACTGCTACACTAGTAGAGTAGGTGTACATATATTATGTATGTGTAAATATAAATAGTATTACATGCATTCCATTTTACACTACAATAACACAATACAATACACATTGTACACTACAATACCTACCTACTTAATATTTTATTATTATCATAATATATATCATGTGGTATAAATATTATATAGGCTAATATATTGTGATACTTATATAAAATACAATGTACAAACTCAGGACAGGACAGACTGGATATCTAAACATTAAGTAAACAATAATACATTGTTACAAGATTAAAGCATTATTAAATGTTAATATAACGCGGCCAAACAATTATTTTACAATTGCACAGGAATAACGCCGCGGCCAAAAGCTGTATACATGTTCTGTGTGCCCTACCTAATACGGTCTACTCAACTCTATTCCCTTTAAATCGTAAATTGTGAACGTACCAGTACTCAGTAGTACAAACTCAGAACTCGCTGAATTTACATTGTGGAGTGGTTTTTAGAATTACAACAATGAAAAATGTTTTTTATTGACCCATAAATACTAAAGTGTTATAACTTATAACTATTGTTGAATTATTATTAGTATTAAATACAATAGTTTTTATAATCAAGAAAACGGCGGCTCTCTCTTTGTCCGATAAAATCTATTTTCTACTTCGTGTTCGTGTTTATTTATCGTTTAAAATGAAGAGGCTTAAATCAATACTGAAAAGGCTTCAACCAAGAGAAAAGGAAACAAGGGACCCTCGACCAAGTATCTCAAGTCAGGTATGATTATTATTGCTAATTAATTAAATTATTATTTATTACCAGAACTGTTATAAATTACATTTAATATTCAACATTCAAACAAAAGACCAAAGTGGATTATAGAACTAATGACTAAATGACAAAATTATTGAATTGCAATTCTTTTAAAAACAATCCTTTTCCTGGAAGAGCAACATTTTTCATAGTGACAGAATGAAATAAAATATGGATTTGTTGCAAAATACTGTAGGGAATAATTTATGCCATACAAAAAAAGTAAATGCTTTTAAGTTATATATTTATTTTTGATGCTATTAAATTCCTCCTAATTGACAATTAAAGCGTAATTTTTAAAAGTCTTTTAGATGCATGAAAAACCAAGATTTTCCACCGAAGTGCTATTTAGTCATGTTGTTCACAGGCCT
The DNA here is from genome assembly GCA_034694165.1 of Tomocerus mixtus. NCBI lineage: Eukaryota > Metazoa > Arthropoda > Collembola > Entomobryomorpha > Tomoceridae > Tomocerus > Tomocerus mixtus. The sequence continues at coordinate 25,532 of JAQFYC010000017.1, read as the reverse complement.
TATTGCGCTACTTTTCTCAGTCGATCGATACTCAAAAGCGGTACATTTAAAAAAATCTCAAAATAGCTCCACAAATTCCGTATTTTCGTAAACGCATTAAAATTGAGATTATAGTAGGAACTCCATAACTAAATATATGAGTTCATTCATTAGTAAATTAGACTGCAGTTTGTTTACAAGATAGTAGGACATTAGGAAGTAGAGACGAACTACAATTTGTACAAAGTTAGGAGTGATAGCGAAATGTTCCTAGGATATTATTTTGGTCAATAAGCTATAATATTATATAATATAGGAGTACAAACTGGGTACTTTATATATGTCTGTATTTGCGTAGGTTACAGTGCTATACAGTCGTTAGGCAGTTCTAGTCCTATACTTATATTGCAAAAGACAGTCCATTTGATTTAACAAAATTATTGCTGAAAAGGTCAAATACGTAAAAATGTAACAGATTGATGATCTTTCTATTTCATTTTGCAAACGAGATATAGTTGAATTTGCACAATTTTATTACAAAAGTGGAGTTAAATGAATCCTTAGTTATAGTAGTATTGTTCCATAGAAACCTGAAACGCAAATTAATTATTTAAAATACAATCAGTGGCAAATATCGTTTAGCCTTAGCAGATTCATTTAAAAATCAGTTGAATTCAAGATTAATTTAGAATTTAGAAGATTGTACCTTTACCTGAAGAATTGGAACTTTTAGCATAGCTCTATGGTTGCTATCAAACCAAAGTTACATCGACATCATCTCGAATCCAGTCCACATCCACACGCCACCTTAATTTTAATAAAATAAAATCCCTAAGTACACCGAAAATTTTTCTACAATTCTAAACTTCACATTTCATGTAGAATCTAAAAGCGCTTTGTGTCTGTAGCTATTGGCTGTATGTCTGTACTCTGTAGTAATTAAATACGTAGAAAAAAACGCGTTAACAAAATCCTTATTAAATATGCATTGCAATTTGCAACTTATTTATAATTTACCTAAAAGGTAGCCTTAATACAAAAAAATATTTAAAAACTTGATAATTGCATTTACACTGTATAATGTAACTGTAACCGCACCTTATTGCTATGCAATTCATAAACGTATGTATCCGCTTTATTACAAATGTAAATTAGATTAGCAATTTGCACTTTTCACCTGAATTGTGTAGATGCATAACTAGTGGACTTAATGTTGGTCTCCTTGAGATGCGGTGATTGCAAAAGTTCAATAAATTCTTATATTTGTTTTGCTTTATATTTTTATTCGTTGTTCCACTTTGGCATTGGTCTCTCTTTTCCGTAGTGCTCTATTGAAGTTGTTGTTACTGTTGTATTATACTTCGAACTTCTATGAACTTAAATTCCCTCTGTGGATTAATGATAAATTTTCACTGACAATTTTATGATCAACCGCAGATCGACATGTGTGACACGGAAGACGAGGGAATTGAAAACGATGAAGAGAATAAACAAGTTCTGGTGGGAATTTGTGCCATGGCTAAGAAGTCCGAATCGAAGCCAATGAAGGAAATCTTAAGTAGATTGGATGAGTTTGAATATATCAAGACAGTTGTATTTCCAGAGGAAACCATTCTTAAGGTAATCAGATCTCAGCAGCACAGAAAGTGATTTTCGTCTGTAAGAGAGAAATGGCAATATATTATTTTCGTCCTTTTAACTGTACGGGTAGCGTATTAGTATTCTATTCAGTATTACTTTTACTAACATTGCTGACAGTAATAATAATGTAGTGGGAATAGTGGGATCAATTTACTTCCATGCAAATGCATGGAAGGTCAAATTTCAGATGGTGAAGCAACGTTGCATTTTGTTTGTAGTATTTATACTGACTATATTGCGCAATGTTCTGTCACACTAAAACACACGTAACTATTAGATAATAGATATGTATGGGTGGATTAGTTTCGCCTATTACGGAGATTTTTATCTTTAATGGGCTATATTACTTAGAAGTGAACTTGTAATTGATTTCCCATAGTTATACATCTTATATACTGACAATACAGTGTAAATGTAAAGCTATACAATACAACCCTCAAATATTCACATTCACATCACTAAAATAGTAGAAGGAATTTACACTTACTATTATTGTGCTAAGGTATATCTATACTAAGTAACTCGCGTATGTAGGTTGCTGTAAGTGTGAAACTCTATTTCTCTCTCATCTCGTGTCTGAAATTGCTATTCTGTATTCGGAAAGATCATGATCCAAATATTTTTATGAAAATGTAGTTAAACGAAACTTACTAAATTATATGGGTAAGTTACTTCATACGTTTTTCAAGACATAACAAGCTGAATATTTCGATATTATGTAATAAAATGAAGTATTCATATTATATTACACCTAATCAAAATGGAAATCAAAAATATAGGATAGAGATAGAGCGAATGGATGCTGGGAATTGACAATGATAATGCTATCCAATCCAAGGTGATAATTATGACAGACGAGCCTATAAATGCCAAAGGCTTCAAAAAATTGACAGATTTCGCCATGCACATTATGATTATGACCAATGGCCTTTAGCACGTTTCTTACTTAGCGGCCAGACAGACGGTTTTGCATTAATAACACTACATACTGTCTTAAGCTGTATCTAAAATATGTACAATAACGCACTTACTACTGTGATTAAACTTTCTCATAATATTACTGTTTGGAAGCATGTACGCGTAGTCTTTACAGGCTCTTATAGTGCAGTGAGATTACAATTCTCATTGTGTTATGCCTGGCCAATAATGAGGTGGATTATTTCATATGCTCAAGTCACGTACGTTTAATAGTATGCTTGCTCCAATACTTAAGGTTTCTGAGATACGGTAATAATCCTAATGTCAAGCTCATAATATTTAATAGAAAAATCAGCATATCCTTCACGGGCAAAGTTTAAAAAGTGTTTATTTGACAGTCAAACATTAATTGACATTATAGGACATAGCAAAGCTACTATGTATTACCACTTGGATCCGATACATAAGATGTCGTAGGCAATATGACAATTCCACGATAGAGCACTATTGCCTAGGCATGAGGGCACATACCTTACTGACTAGGTAATAGGACCCTGGCAGTATCGGGCAATATAAGGACATCGCGTATACCATTCAATTTACATGTCAATACATAGTAAATTGCCTCGACACATATCCTACATGAATGTTATATATAACAGCAATTGCAGCACATAAACTTATGTTTTATGAATTCTATTGTTTTTTCTATTGAGTATTAAATGTCTGATTAAATATCTAAATGAAAATTGACAGTATTGTTTTTTATAACTTTTTTTTAGCTCCCCGTGGAAGAATGGCCTTTATGCGACTGCTTGATTTCCTTCCATTCAAAGGGGTTTCCCTTAGACAAAGCAATAAATTACTCCAACCTCCGTAAACCCTACATTATAAATAATATCGAAATGCAATATAAACTACAAGACAGAAGAAAAGTATATTCTATTTTAACGGAAGATGGGATTTTGTTACCTCGCTACGCTGTTTTGGACCGAGACTCTTCCGATCCTAACAGTGAGCCCAGTAATTACCTCAGATATTTTTATAATTTTATTCAACCATTTATTATATAAAATATTAATTTGCAGTTGTCGACAATAATTGCGTGGATACTAATTTTTATTTAAATTAACTTTTCAGTGCACGAGCTAATCGAGTCAGAAGACCATGTTGAAGTTAACGGAGTGACCTTTAATAAACCGTTTGTGGAGAAACCTGTTTCGGCTGAAGATCACAATATTTATATTTACTATCCTACAGCAGCAGGGGGAGGAAGTCAGAGGCTTTTCAGGAAAATAGGAAGTCGCAGTAGTGTGTACTCACCTGAATCCCGTGTTAGAAAAACCGGATCATATATTTACGAAGATTTTATGCCTACGGACGGCACGGATGTAAAAGTCAGTAATTAACACATATTTTGTAATGCGGGTGTTTTAGTAGGTTTAAATACCATTAGTCGTATTCTGAAATAATTAGACAGCGAATGTTTATTATAAGTATGAATTTTTCAATATCTTACAAATATATAATTGTTAGACGCAAATATATAATAAACTGCAATTTTTTGCAAGTCCATAATAATTCCATAGTATACTTACTATTAACGTACGAACTCCTTAATTTTCGATAATAGCATTAGACTTACAATTAATTGTAAATAGGTATACACTGTGGGACCAGACTATGCTCATGCTGAGGCCAGAAAATCACCAGCTTTGGACGGAAAGGTTGAACGAGATTCGGAAGGAAAGGAGGTTCGATACCCAGTAATTCTAAGTGCCACTGAAAAACTTATTGCTCGAAGAGTTTGCCTGGCTTTCAAGCAAACTGTTTGCGGGTTTGACTTGCTCAGGTAATATATTTTATTTGTATAATACTTTTCAAAGAATTTTTTATGTAGAAAGAGATTATAACGGGAACGAATTTTCAGACATTTTAATTGATAAACCCATTTTTCTATAGGGCCAATGGAATGTCGTATGTCTGTGATGTTAACGGCTTCAGTTTCGTAAAAAATTCCAATAAGTATTATGACGACTGTGCTAGGATACTAGGAAATATGATTTTAAGGGAATTAGCACCTACACTGCATATACCTTGGGCTATTCCGTTTCAACTTGATGACCCCCCTATAGTCCCAACAACTTTCGGAAAAATGTAAGTCTGAACATCTTAAGTATACAATCTAACTTTCATTTCTTCCTGTTATTTGCTAATGCTAAGCTGTAAGTTATACGATTGAAAATAATTTCAGGATGGAACTCCGGTGTGTCGTTGGTGTAATACGACATGGAGATCGAACTCCAAAGCAAAAAATGAAAATGGAAGTGAGGCAACAAAAGTAAGTGTATTCCTAATCATCCTAATTCGTATATTGGTGACTACATATTCTGCTGCATGGTTAGAGACCTTAATAAATATTGTTCTTCCGCTACAAAGAACTTTTAGTAGACTAATTATATCATTTGGTATTATCTGATATTCTATTTAAAGTAAAATTTTAATATATTCAGGTTCTTTGAGCTATTTCATAAGTATGGTGGGACAGCTGAGAATAACGTGAAACTAAAAAGACCGAAGCAACTACAGGAAGTGTTAGATATCGCCCGATCTCTGCTAGCGGAAGGTCAAAACAACCGAGATCCAGAAATTGATGAGAAGAGGACCAAATTGGATCAGTTGAAAAGTGTGCTCGAAATGTACGTAAACTATTTTTTATAAGTTAATTGTATAAACAAGGAGTTCAACTGTTTTTTATATATTTATTTATTTCTGTCGTAATTCTAGGTATGGCTACTTTTCGGGGATAAATAGGAAAGTACAATTAAAATATCAACCTAAAGGACGTCCAAGAGCTTCCAGCAGTGAAGATGGTAAAATCAGTTGAAAAATCTTGTACGAAGTATTTGGTGGATATTTTAATAACAAGAAAGTACTAACGGTAATCGTAGTGTGTACTTTGAATGGTGTTTCAGATACACCTAAAGATCCGTCTTTGGTTTTGATCTTGAAATGGGGAGGAGAACTGACTCCAGCTGGAAGGGTTCAGGCGGAAGAGCTTGGTCGAATATTTCGTTGTATGTACCCAGGTGGACAGGGTATGGCATGCTAACCTTTTCCTTCCCTTAAAGTCCTTTGCCTTATTAAAATGTCCATAAACCGAAATGTTGTTTAGATTTTGTAGAATTGTTAATTACGCTTTGTTATCGATGACCCTGTGCAATTATTCAGTTATTGTATTAATTGTATTTAATACTCATTTTTATTTTTATGGTGCTACTTTGTGGAGTTTAATTGTCCACGTTGTTCGTTATTGTTTCGTCCCGTTCCGTTATAAACGTACCTAGTACCTACTACCTACCTAACTGAAGTACTAGGTATGGCTATAATTTGATCATTGGTATCATTTTGCTCCGTTTTTATTTTTGTTTCAATATTTTGTATCGTAAATTATTAAGTATTCAAACAGCCCATTGACTTATTAATAATTAATTAATAACTACTATAATACGCACTAAATAATATTAGTTGATATTGGTCATATTGGATCAATACTCAGTTTTCTCGCTGCAATTCAATTCGATCAATTCGATTCAATCCAACAAAGTACGTTGTGCAGACACCCTTTTAATAATTCAGATTGGAATTGCATTCAATTGTTCAGTTATTATTTGCTCTAAACTGTTTTTTATAAAACGAAACAGATTGAGATTTGTCTTTTCCTTTTGTGATAAGATACTTCCTCCGTTTTCAATTTTATTGAGTTACAGAGAGAGCTGTATTCTGTTCGCATTTATGGGTTAATAAGTGTAACGGTGTTATGTTTCGTAAATAATGCCTTAATTGTGTACTTGTACTCGTGTTGCTTTGCATAACCTACAATGCAATTGCGGATCAATCAATGTACACATTTACATGTCTTTCTCAAAAATGTCATCTGCGAAGCTTTACCGGTTCTTCCAACCAACTACCCATTGTGATGCTGCCATGTATTACTTTTTTAATTTCCAAATCACTTATAGCACATAGGAGTATCCGAATGATTGCACCAACCTGCAACACTTTTATTCATAAGTGTCAACAAGTTCGGTAACATCGAATATATTTCTCTCGCTTATTTTTGTTTTATCTGGAAAAACACATCTAAAGCTATTTACTTACGTTTTACTCAAATGCATTTATGTTCCCCCCGTCTCATAAGTAAAATGCTCTAATTTATTTTTATGTTTTAAAAGGGTCACGTTGATTTTTTACAATTCCAATCCAATTTGCTATAATTTTCTATTTTTCTGTAACTTAGCATTAGCAAAGTGCAGTGTGTTGTAAAATTGTTAATGTTAAATTTATGTGTTTATGTATTAAATAGAAACTTGTAATTAAATTCCGTCGATAGCGACAGATTAGATCCTTCATAATATTTTCAGCAGTTATGCTGGACTATTTCCCATTAAATGCACTTGAGTAAGATCTCCATTTCCAAATAAGCAAAAGAAGTAGAGTAATAGTAAATTTTATATTTATCTTAGACGCTATTTTAAAGAAACTAAAATTTTAAGCACTAATTCTTTCCCTAGTGTTCCTGTTAACGTCAAATTAATTCTTTAATATTTCACGTAACATTTGTAGTTTTCTTAAAGCAGTCGTACTAGTTTTGGGAGGTTATTCCGGTTTTCTACACGATGTTTGCAATATTTATAAGTAAATAGAGCTACTGATAGTGAGTAGAAAAGTGGATATGGCTGCACCTGACCTTAGCTTAACAAATTGTACCTTGAGACACACGTTAACAGTTCCTCAGAAGCTGCCCTCTCTGTCATGACGTTCTGCATGTCAATACTCAAATTGAATTTGACTTGTAGCTTTACAGGATTTCCATTGATTTTATTTAACATGACTTTGTGGAATATATTCAGGTGAATACGCTGGAACGCAAGGGCTGGGCCTTCTACGCTTACATTCTACATATCGTCATGATTTGAAAATCTATGCTTCGGATGAAGGTCGAGTTCAAATGACAGCTGCAGCTTTTGCAAAAGGATTATTAGCTTTAGAGGGAGAACTTACTCCCATCCTTGTTCAAATGGTTAAATCGGCTCATACAAACGGACTGCTTGATAACGACTGTGAATCAAGTAAATTCCAAAGACAGTAAGTTATTCATAACACATTTTATTTATAATAATTAGTGATGACACGGTATAGTAAATTGACTATGTAGGGATTTGCAAATTAATCACGTGGATTTCTTTAGGGTTAAACAACGTCTTCACGATTTAATGCAACAAGATAGAGATTTGACTGCTGAGGATATCGAGATGATCAATCCGTGCGATTCCATAAGCATAAACTCAGCGCTGCGATTCATCAAGAACCCCTTCCACTGTTGCGAAATGGTATTGAAGCTTATTAACAAATTAATGATACTTATTCAAGGAAAAAGAGATGACCCAAAAACCAGAGATGCAACGCTGTATCACGGAGAGTCCTGGGACCTTATGGGTCGCCGTTGGGGAAAATTGGAGAAAGATTTTCAGACCAAAGGAAATTTCGATATATCAAAAATTCCGGATATTTATGACTGTATCAAATACGATATTCAACACAATCTCCACGCCTTGGGATTCGACCAAGCTGAAGAGTTGTATTTGTACGCAAAGAATTTGGCTGATGTTGTCATTCCCCAGGTAAATAAAATTAGTCGATGAGCTACTTTGATTGTTATGTTTTGCAAGACCTAAACGTTGAATTTGCCAATGTGTAATATATGATATACTTATCTAGGAATATGGGCTCACGCAACTGGATAAGCTGGCCATTGGTCAAGGTATATGTGCTCCATTACTGCGAAAAATTCGCAGTGATTTGCAAAGAAATATTGGCGAACTTTCCGACGAGTCCGTCAATCGACTTAATCCAAGGTACGGTAGTTATTTCAGTAAGATTTTTATTTGTAGAGATTGCAAGTAATAAGAGTTAGCTTCATGAAATTAACTATTGATTGGAAAATACTGATTTACTGCGTGTATGATTTGTAGATATTCTCATGGAGTGTCTAGTCCTGGGCGTCACGTGCGGACCAGATTATATTTTACAAGTGAAAGCCATATTCACTCGTTGCTAACCATGATACGATTCGGAGGGCTTGTGGATGTAACATTATATTATACGATTCAACATTTTGATAAATTCACTTTGGTTGTAAACGCTTAAATAAAAATGTATATCTTAATGTACAGACTGGGAAGGAGGCCAACTCAAGTGACTTAGCTCAAGTTAGTAAGAGCGAACAATGGCAACAAGCGTTGGAATATATTAGCGAAGTATCCGAATTGAATTACTTAACTCAAATTGTCATAATGCTGTACGAAGATCCAACAAAGGATCCTTTATCTGAAGATAGGTAAAGCGAATTGACATTGGTATTTCTATGCACCTGATATTCTTTTATTGTCTTTTTAACTATTTAATTTGCGTATAGGTTTCACATCGAACTCCATTTCAGCCCTGGTGTAAATTGCTGTCTCCAGAAAAGTTTGCTAAGTGGAGTTGGCTACCGTCCTACTAGTCGTGCCGGTCAAAAAACAGTAAATATTTTCCTTATAATAATAATTATTCCATAAGCCAAACGTGAATTTTATGTACGTGATTGTGTGCGTTTTTGCAAATTTAATAGGAAATGAGAGCTCTAGAACATTCTATTGGCATTAATACATATTTGATTATTTAGTCATATTTAAATGCGCAATTTATTATTTTTTGAGTGTAATGTGCATAATATTTTTCATTTGTATGTCAAGGTCATTACAACAGCAACCAGTCCTGGAAGTGTAAACCTGACAGAGTCGACAACACCATTGCCCGTCGTATTGGATGCGGTCGACGCCGCTAAATTAAAAGCAACTCAAGCAGGACCAACGTTATTACTTGGTCAAGGGAGCGAGATGTCCGTGGTCGTGGTAGAAAACAAATCATGCCCACATACTTAAAATATGTAGTATTGTATGTACCTTCACAAACGAAGCCGAAAATGAATTTAATGAGTGCGGATACATAATTAATTGAATACTAAAACTCCATCGTTAATTACATCCGTTGTGCAATAAGTCTTAGACTAATCTTCCAAGCTATCGAGAAAAATATTTCATAATAAAATAGACATTCAATCAATCTTTTGTAGCATAAATTACGTAAATTCATTTTATCGTAAACTGCTCATAATATAGCTATTTGACTAATTAGTAAATATTAACAATTAAGTAATGATTCTGAGTCTTATTGTAATGTAGTGTGAGTGAGAAATTAAATGTCAGTATTTTGAAACAACAAATCTTATAGTTCCGTAAAAGTAAGCATTGGTAATGTATTTACTCCGACTACTGATTATAAGTTTAATAAATAAACCAAAGCATAATAAAATGTCACTATTTTGTTGACGATTATAACAATTCACAACGTTCCGAACAATACATGAAACAAATTATTTTCAATTCGAAATGGCACACTAATTCTTTCACTTATATTGTTGTAGTGCTTATACAGTAAGTGTAAATGCAGATATAGTTTATCAATTACTTGCTGCCAACGACAACAATATACTACAAATAAATCACAGAACTAATCAAATTAGCAGTAACACTGTAAACATCGAGGCAAAGATAGTAATAAATGACTAGTAGCTATATGATTTTTATTTTTGATACTATGTTTGAGTTCCTACGTCGATCAACGATTTGTTAAATTCAATTCACTCTCACATTAGATTAGATTATTTATTGGTTAAACATTTTATTCAATTTTTGTTTGATAACACGTTTACAGGTACTTTTGTCATTTATTTAGGTAATTAACATATTATATTAAAAGCAGTCCTAAAATGAATGGTAATTTTGTAATTTAATTAATTAATACAAAAATGTTTGGAAAAGATTCATACGCATCATTAATGGCTTACAAAACTTCATAACAAAAGTCACGTAACACTACAAAGGTAAATAGAAGAGATAAACTACTTTGTATTACTTTTATTGTTGTTTGCAATAGTTAACTTTAACCGGAGAAAAGAGTAGCATCAATAGTTCAAAAACCTCAATCACAGCACAGCACAGAACATCCTAAGGGCATAACAGTGATTAAGCAAAATTAACTTCAAAAAGGCTGCAAAATACATGCAAAGCATACGTAAGTAAAAGTTAGCTAATTTTACAAACTATCAAATCCACATACAACCAATGCAAAAATGATACCTACGATTCAAAAAAGGCAATATTGGTAAAGCAGAAACTGCTCCAACAGAAACAAATGAAAACAGAAATAAAAAGCGATTAAAAATTAAAAAATAAGCAAAAATTGGGATTCGTGATTTTGAGATTCAAAGATTAGATTAGATTTACTCTTTTTTTGAGGCTACGGAAGCAGTCGGTTTACGCGGTTTCATCCCTCTCAGTAAATTGAGATTCGACCGAAATTTATTTAATTCCGCTTCATCATCTTCGTATTTATCGGCCTTGAGCTCAGCTTCTTTTACGATTTCCTGAGGTACTCCAGAAATTCGGGCAGCATGAAATCCTTATTTAAAAATAAATTACTATACATAATTTATGAACTTAATTTAAAGTCACTTCTGTCTGTTATTACCACAAAGTTACAATTCGAATTAGAATAATAAAATTATTAACCAGTACTGTATTGAATGAGAGGGGGGAGATACAATAATAATACTATTTTGAACCTACCGTAGGATTTGTCACAGGGTCCACTGACCATGACATACATAAAGGTCAGCTTACTTTTCTCCGGATTGTCTGGGTCTTCGATTGTGAAAGCCTACAAAAAATAATTTTAATGCAATTGTGCTTCACTGTAGTATTCGTAATTACACATATGTTTTAAAGGAAGATGCAAGATGTAATAAATACCATATGCTTCTGTTCTACCAACTCTGACTTTCCCAAGTCCGCATTAAGATTGTGATAATGCGTAGCAAAAATACTTCTGATATTGCCGGAAGCCAAACTCTTGGCCGTTGCTCCAGCAATGGAAGTTCCGTCATGAGTGGACGTTCCTCGTCCTAGTTCGTCGATCAAAATTAAGGACATCTTTGTGGCATTTTTAAGAATAGACGCAGTCTCTGCCACTTCGACTTGGAAAGTACTTTCCCCAGCGCCAATATTATCATTAGCTCCTATCCGGGTAAATACCCGATCAACGGTGCTCAACTCGCAGCTTTCAGCTGGTACATAGCATCCCTATAAACAGGTCAAAATTTAGTAAATATATTTAACATTCTCATGATGTACAAACAATGTGTTAATATATTTAATCACGTTGGCATATGATGACAGAATATTAACAAAAGAATGCAGACTCACTATGTGGCTAAGGATAGCCAGAAGTCCAACTTGTCTCATTAAAGTGGATTTTCCACCCATATTTGCGCCCGTCAGTACAATAAAATTTCCTCTTTTCTCCCCCGCATCACTAGATGACATGAAACAGTCATTTGGGATGTAGGTACCGGCTAGAAATGAAGGATGACGTCCTTGCACGATTTTCAAGAACGGATCATCAGACTGCACGACCCTGGGACGACACATGTCCTCTTGCCTTTTCGAGTACTTTGCAAGCGACATTAACACGTCCAAAATGGATATAGATTGAATAGCTTCAATCCAAAGTTGGCGGCTGTAAGAATCAAAAAATATTGAATTGTATATTTTAACTGCTATAATATGCTATTTATTATATTAGTCACGTAATACTGCAAGTACAAATCTAAGGCAGGAGTTTGGTGGCTGAGTGGGCATGTCCAGCAGGGGGTGGAGCACAATTTGGAGGGGATTAAGCATATATTATATGTCATTTGCTGTGAAAACACTAATTGATAAAATAATTGTAAAATTGTCGAAATACTTAAATTATTTTCAACTTGAAATATGTTATCGCGATTTTTGATAAGTTTATAAGATTTTCTAAACTTGGCAGCAAATACCGTTTCTACTGATTTGAACAATTTAAAGCAGGAATAAAACGCTGGAATACTTTCAAAATTTAGCTATTCACTTGCAATGGAATGCAGCTGTACACGAATATATTATATTTTAATTGAATAGGCAAGCAAATTGATATTTGGTTACACAATTTTTTGACATCGTAATTCTACTTAAATGCAAATTTACTAGTTATTATTAATGAATGGCTAGTCTTGTATTTCCAGAGGAGGGTGTCCTATTGATTAGTATTACTATCATTGCATATAATTGCATTTATTAGAGTTAATTTTGGGAACAGTGTGTGTCTTGCCAATTCCCCTGGGGTGAGGGTCCATCTTGATGGCAGCTAGACTTGACCCATAGCTAGAAGCCTATACTTTTAAAATATAATTAAAAAGACTAACTTTTCGTCAAATCTCCAAAACATCTGTCTAGTTACATCTCCCAAGAGAGCATCTCGAGTGTTTTCGGCTTCTAAAGTTCGTCTCAGAAACCCCTGAAAAAGCAAAATTATTATGCCTTTTATTTTACCGTACATAGTGCCGATATTTCAATGCATTCAATACGTAATAATATGTTATGCCACAACATTAATATAAGTATAGGTATATAAGCAGTTGTAAAGTACCTCGGTTTCCCCGGTGGTGTACCGATTAAATTTTGCCGTGGAAGAACTCATGGTATAACTAGAAGAAGCTTTCACATTTTTGGGCATCTGTAGTTGGAAACGTTTTTTCTCGGAACCAAAATATTCAACTTTGCATTTAAACTTTCGACACATCTCGTTGAGGTAATCTTTAGAATCAGTCTTCACATCCTCTAATATGGTCAATGTCTCATCATAAGCAGGGCATGCCCCAGGTAAGGGTACGATACGCCCATCCTTTAAAGCAACGTCGGGATCAAAGGCACCCTAAATCGTAAAAAATGAACACCTTTAAGTCATAAGTATCGTTTATGGGGAATTACAAATGAAAGTACGGGATGACAAAACTTGCATCGAAGTGGTTGATAAAATCATTCAAATTTGGAAACTCAGATACTAATTTTAATAATAGCTCCGACTTAATCTCCTTTGAAAAATCTAGAGGAAAAATAAAAAGAATATAATTTTAACAAGCTGTCAGTAGAACATACACAAGAATCGTATAAAAAACATAACAAAACTTACCTCGCATAACTGATACAGCGGCTCTACATTTCTTTATCCCTTTCAATAAATTTATGAAGTCTTTTATTTGGTTCTTAGAATATCTTAGCTGTTCGAAAAGCTGAGCTTGTCCACTGGGATGGACTCGACTACGGTGCTCGCTACCTAGCATGTGCATCCTAACAAAGAAAAATATTATCAAATATTTAATTTACACGAAGACTGAATTAATTTCTAAGAGATTTAAAATTCTCACTGCACTACAAAAAAATTATTTTTCATACTTGCTAATCAACTTCTCCAAATCAGCCATTGGCGTTAAGGCGCTAGTAACATTTTCAACCAAATCTTCCATCCGCATTAAATCTTCAACAGCATCAAGACGCCGTGATATGGCGTTCGCGTCCCCCAACGGCTCACACAGCCACATTCTAAGCAATCTCTTTCCAAAAGGACTTAAACACCTGTCAAGTAGCGATAACAAATTATTTGGTCCTTCCACGATTTCCAGAGTCTTAAGGGCGTGAGAGTCCAAAGTCTAAGAGAAAAAATATTGAATGAATATATAACACCTCGTTGCGTTAAATGTTATCTTAGTATACTGACAATTACCATCGAACGACCCGGAGTTACTACTGTATTTCCAACACTTTGGATTTCCAATAACTGTTCTACTGGGTAATAAAGTTCGAAGCGTCCTAAAGACAGCAGATCGTGATGTATACGACACTCTTGCAAGTAATTAATAGAGCCGCCTAAGCATCTCAACGCTAGTCCCCAATCTTTTTCGTTCACAGTCAGTCTCATATTTTGATTAGCTGCATCTGTATATAAATAACCAGAAATATTTATTTAGTATAAAAATTTCTTATTAATTAGGCAAATAAAAAATAAAGTTCATCATCGAAATAAATACCTTCATGAGCCAATTGATCGAATGCTTCAGGCCACACATTGCAACCGGTGCCCTCGTCGAAAAATATCTTTTCATCGTTTAGGTACTCAATTGTGCGCCTTGCTTCCCAAAATTTTCTCACTGGGAACCCTTCCACACGCACACCACTTTGCTTAAAAATGTCTAAAATGGTAATAGTTTCCTTACTAACAAATTCTCCTTCCGGATGATCACAGTACATGATCTGAAATAAATCATAATTACGATGATCATTAAGTTATAAGCATTTTTCTAAAATATATATTGTAATATATAACTATCATTTAAAGTTAAAGTACCTGCGCAGGGGGGTACTTAGAAAACATAGTATTCAGGCGTGTTTTGCTAAGGTTATCCGTAAACTGTGCAAGGATGAACTTTCCAACCATTGTGTCCACAAAGCACACTCCATACTGGTACGCACTCGTCTGTTTCATTAAGGAAATAAATTAAATATGTAGATACGTTGCATAAATGCGAATAAACATTTTCCACTCAATCATATTAAACTACTTACTTTATCCTCATTGTCAGCTATGGGTTTTTCGAGCAAAGTGTAAAAATATGAAGCGTCAGGGGTCATTTGGCATTCAGCCGTAGACTCAGCATTTTGAAACGATGAAATTCGAACGCCTTTCGTAGAAACTTCGCAGATAGCTCGATTAACAACCTTGTCCTTTTTTCCTGTTTCTGCAAAAGTCAGAACAATTCAATTATTGGCCACAAGTTTTTGCAATGTTAAGCAGTTACACAGTGAGGAAAACAATTAATATACAGTGATAAATTATATGTATTCCTTACTTTTGCAACGGGTTTTCAACATGTCCGGTGTCTCTACTTGTTCCACCCTCGCCACCTTGTATCCTTTTTCAATCAGTATAGAAGAATAAGTGGTGTAAGACGGCTCTGGAAATCCATTATGTGCATAGTTTCCCTATAATTGTCAAGCATGAAATAACCAATCGACTAAGATTAAAAAATGTGTAGAATGCCTGTCATATTTCTAAAGTAAATGGCTACTCGCAAACATAACTGGCAATGACAGCATTCAATATTAGAAGAATAGTAAGCACCTTCACCTTCATGTATATTAGCGCCAACTCTTGATTGGCGATCACAGCGTCCATATGATACAACTCGTAAAATTTTCCCACTTTGAAAAATATTACAGTATCAAAATGCTCCTTTTTCATTAGCCACCATTGGTGGTGACCCTATAAAGACAGTGAAAAGCCAGTGATAAAACAATTGTTATGAATTACTTATCCTTACTTTGCAGATGGAAACACAAAGAAATGTTCGAAAATCTTACAGGGGTAACGGTTTTCAAGAACGCCTTAGGAATTGACAGCGTCTGTGGATCATAAAGCGGATCGCTCATTGTTCTTTTATTACCATCCCTCAGCTTGTCGGGTTTCAGCCATTCGAGTTTTAAATGAGGCCAATTTTCATCGTCAAAACCATTATCTGCTTTTGGAGCGTCTGCAGTCCTTGTACTCTTTAGACTTGCTGATGATGAAGGGGTAGTCTTGCTGAGATTTTTATTACTTGAAACAGGGGTTCTTTTTTGGGTTTTGCAAACATTCGTATTCTTAGGCGTACCTACGGTCATTTTCTTAGACTCTGAAGCGTTTCTATCAAATAATTTGAAGACTCCAGCAGGTTTTTTGACTTGAGCAGGAGGAGAAAGGCGTTCGGGAGATTGGATGTTTGCGTCATCGTCCTGTGGCATTGGTATTAAACGACTTCGTTTAGGTTTTTTGGTCACCACTGGAGAAATGTCAGAATCGTCAGAAACGCATTCTTCCGAAACATTAACGTCCTCTTTTTCGGATTCATAATCATCAGAATCGCTTGATTCCGCATCAGGTACAAATTCCTCCTCCTCTTTTTCATTATCATCCTCCTCCGAGGACGAATATATGGCAGTTCGTTTGTGACCGTGCTTCCAAGTAAAAGAGCTGCTCCTGCTTCTTTTACCCTTAGTATCCTTTTCATCAGTCGGCTCTGCAGCACGTGTCGCTGGGGTACTAAGCTTAACCCTTTTCAAAACCGGCATGCCGTCATCATCGCTACTATCTGCAAGCAACATAAACATTAGCTACAATTGTATCAGTATTAATAAAATGCAACTGTGAATAAACTATCACCGCTTACCTAAATCTAACTTCGTCCGTTTGTCAACTTTGCGTTCCCGTTTCGGTGTGCCATTTGAAGCAGCCGAAGACGTAGACGGTAGATCTTTACTTGATGAACCCTGGTGCTTCCCATTTCCGTTAGTGACCCTTGACGCTGAACCATTTTGCTTAGATGATTTTTGACCATTTGTTTTTGGAGTTACACTGAAAGACGGAGTCTGACCAGATTTGCTGCTCCCAGGGGTCCGATCGGCAGTCTCCGATACAACTTTCGGAGACTTCCCAAAAAAGCTCAAAATTGAACTTTGCTTCATGCTCTTCCTTTTATCGTCGCTCATTTCGCCCTCTGAAATTTTAAAAAGATCAACAATTAATAAACAAATAACAAATAGTGTGAATGTTCAATACTATAAACTGATAAATAGCTAATTAAAATAACATTTTACGCCTTTAGAAATAAAAAAGATGCAAAAAAATATAGTGACAATTTCAATATTGAATATACATTGGATGTCCGTTTTGAGATTCAACATTGTCCCCAGTCACCACTGACATAATTTGTGAAATTCAACATTTGAAAAGGATGGGATCTTTTAACTTACAAATATCACAGTAATTGTGTGATATTTTTTTCAAATTTGAGTCAACGTGCCACTTTAATAAATTATCAATTAAGCTTTCAGCTTTAATTGTTTCCATTGAACTGGGTAAAATTTTGACAACTGAGCAACAACCAATAAAGTCAAAAGTTTGAATTTTGAAGGGGGGCAACGATATCATCTGTCATCTAACCAGACAGAATAATTGTGTGTGAAGTTAATTGTCAATTGTACAGTCAACATACACATTACAACAAGTGCTAACAAAAACTTACCATTATGCATTGTATAACTGTTAATAGTTGAAAGGTTGAATACACATATAAATGACACTTGTCAATTAAATTGATGATTGACAATACGCCAAAATGACCTGTGAATATATTCCTTATTTCTAGTTGCTAGTTGACAGCTGACAGCAGTTAATAAAACAGTTTTTATTCAGTTGAATGGTCTGACAGGCAACAAAGACTTCAAAATTGTCAAATCTGAATCGGAGCACTTCCTCTTTCGAAGAGAGCAGCACTAAGACAAATCAAGACGTCTTTTGCTTGCGAGGATACACGAAAAATATTATTATGAGCGAGCAGACAGCAGAATACAGAAACTAGATTGTCTCTTTCTGTGAGTATGAGTAAGGAAGGTGTTTTGTCTGCCTTACCGCCAAAATATAAGCCAACCAAATAAGGCCTATCCGATAAAAAAAATCATTCACATTAAGCCTATTCCTAGTTAGTACATAATAAATATAAGAGTTCTGTATGCACACTGTTACAGTAAGAGGGAAACGTGTTCGTCAACTTTAGTAGGATAAGGATGCGGAGATATAATACGTACATGTAATACATGTAGACAGAGAAAGAAGAGGAGGGAATATTACGTAACATTCATTCCCTATAATAATATCTTATCAGTATCACACTCACATACAACATAAGACAAAAACCAATAAAGTTTTACAAACCTTAGCCGCTGAGACGGAATACCCGGCAAAATCCTAAACTTTCCAAGGGTAATTATAGTTACAGTAATTATAATTTCAGTTCAGATCTCTCACCTGGAAATTAAAAAAATGGAAATTGCATTATTACCTGTTGGATAACAAGAAGACAAAATCAAAATAGTTTCTAGTTAATTTTACATATTATATATACGTTTATTGTATGTATTACTATGTTAGTGTTTAAGTGCCATTAAATCATACAAAATAACACTATTGCCTGTCTATGTCTATATTTGATATTACTTCGGTTCAATTTCATTGTTCATGCGATTTTCATGATAACATTTGCTACTTACAGCTTAATATAACTATTGACACAGAGATATTAATTGACAATTAACTTTTTAATTTATTTTAAAGTTTGTGACAAGGGTCAACGTACAGTGACTGGTTTAATTTTGCATTGGGTTCAAACTTTAGCTCACACTAAATGCCAAAAATACCCATTGTGCGAGCTTAGACAATTTGACCTCGAATACTGAATACAATATCCAATGCGAGGGGAATTGGAATTGATCTTCGAATCAATTTCATAGAGCAGACGTTCCGTGCATTATTGTGAAGAAGTTTGAAGTTTTGGCTCCTAAAAAGTGCTGGGGAGACTAGAGATGGTTTTGCTCTAAAAACGAGTGCGTGTTTTGTGAATCTTCGAGAGGAGGAAACATTGAGAGGCCACCACACCAACATTTACCCAAATAACACAACTATGGTTCAGTGCAGTAGCGCTATACCAGGTGGCCCATAGATATAGCATAATATAGACCAAGCCAGGCCCGAACGAGCTAGTAAAGCAAAGCACAAAACGTAGTCTGCAAACGAAAAGAACCCAGACAGAAAAACGAGGATGTTTTTGTTGCCAGTAGTTGCAGTGTGGAATTGGATGGATATTATGATATAGATTTACGTAACAATATAATACATTGCATAGAATGATATATAAATACATATAGTTTGCTAGCAACAACAACAACGCAATGGAAAGGTTTACCTTTGCATAAGGACCAACAACTGACATAGTACATAATATAGCCATAGGCCATATCGTCATTTATGGCGTTATGGCTCTTCTAAGAATATGATCCTGAAAGAGCTGCTGCCCAGTGAGCTAGATGTAAACCTCGTGATGGCCTGCATACCTTTTATATGCTAAACTGAATAATAAACTGAATAAAGGAAACAGTTAAGTTCACAAGAGAAATCCTATATCTATAAGTGTTTCTAGAAATTGAGTAAACTTTTCTAACCCTAGTGTAGTAGTGAAAACAAATTTTAAACCAAATACAATTTCCAAACGTTTTCCCATAAATTTAGAAAAGTCACAGAGGGGAGCATGGAAGGAAAATTGTCAATTGTATATTTTATGCTCTCTAAAATTATAAATTATAATCTGCCGTATGCAACTATTGACTATTAAAATTAATTGCAATCATGCAACTGTAAACGAGTGCAAACATACATAAACGAACATTGACTACAGTAATCTTAGTATCATAGTAATCTTCAGTAACCTTTGAAAAATGAATAAAAACACTAAATCCAAAGATAGTTCAACTAGCTGTATCATTTGTTGCAAACCAAATTTTAAACCAGTCAAGTCACCAGGGAAAAACAACAATGTGGGCTAACGCCTAAATACAGGAAATTTTACAATTTTTACGCCATAAACTAACCGTTTTAAAAGTGACATCTAAAATGAAGATGAACACAAAATGCTCATAAAGCATATTTACACTTTACTTTCTGAATAACTCCAGTCCGTCCACGTACAACGTAAGTTAATTGCTCCAAGCGCCAATTATTTTTGCATTTTTATATTAACATATATTATATTTATATTAACATATACATATATACACGATAGAAGAATGTCATAATAATAAAATTTTGTATTCACTTATATTCGAATTAGATTGATATTAATATTAGAGGTCAGAGGTGGGATCAGATATTCCCACCCTGGCACGCAGCGCACGGGGTCTGGGGGCTGAAGGCCCCCAGACAAGAGGGTAAAAATTGAAGGGAAACGAAGGGACACTGGGGGCCTGGGGGTAGTCGGAAATATTTGACATACAGGGGGGTCCGGCCGACTCTCCCAATACCGTCATAGGCATAGACCATAGATGTAACTAACCTATGTTTAATGTGGGGTTTGTTTGTTATTTGTTATTTATCCATGGCTAATAAAAATAATTAAGTTAAAGTTAATATCTGCATAGTTAGTTAGTACAAGTGTATAAATGATAAAGTAAGAAATGGGACTGCTAGTGCATGTAAATTAGATAAATTATATTGATGCCACAAACCACTGTTGGCTATACATATTTCATTTTAGTTTACTTATTGTTAATTATATTCTATATGAATTTAATTTACTAAACTAATGCGACACCCTAACTACATAGCAAAACACTTACTAAATAAATGAAGTCTCCTGTGGGGTTACGGAATGGAGGTCTTTTAGCCAAAAAAAACATTTTCTGACGATGGGACTCACGTGACACCCAAATTTTTTTTTTGAAAATAAATATTTTCGAATATATATTGTTACTTTACTTACGACTCTTTGAATATTGAAGGAGTCTTCTCCTGGATCGGCGTAATCGGCGATCTGATATTCAATTGTTTTGGAATTGCAATGCACTCATCCGCAAAAATAATATTTGATGAGCTAATTTTCCCATATTAAAATTCACTATTAATTGGCATAAACAATAACTGATTCTTTCTTGTAACAATAATAATCTGATAATCTCCTGCAAGAAAAAATTTACTGTGTATTGTATACGAAACGAATTACCGCTCCCAAATATTTAAGATTGATCTGCTGATACGTACTTACTTGAGTGTCAAGAAACAATCTAAGAGTGTCTTGCCGATTAGATTGCGGACTTAAGTAGGATAGCTTTTAGGTACATGGTACACTACACATAAATATAATATAGAATAGATGTCATGTTATACTAATTTATGCATATTATTGCACAATCAATTTCAAACAAAGAGCAAATATTGTGAGTAAAAATTCAGCGAAGCGGAAAGTTAAATTAAAGATACCAAAACGTTTTATTCGTAGAAATATTTTATTTATTGTAAGGTAGTCACTAATATTGTTTAAATGAGGATATGATATAATATGTATGTATACGCATATACAACCAACAAAGCCCATGTCTCATCAACATTCTACATTAAAATCTGTCAACATTCAGCTACCGCTGCTAGAGATCTGTGCAATGCAATGTGTAGTAAAGTGTAGCTACATATAAATTGAAAACGAAGCTCATTAAGTCGCATTTTATGGTACACTTGACTTCTTTAGTGTTGTCTTATAAAAAGCCAATATTTTTACCTTGCACATTTTACGAGTTTAATTTTATCAAAAGCGACAAATGGCATGCATAACAGATAGTAACTTAACAGTAATCGCTAGCAGTATACTTTAGTGTGTTTTTATTTCAAGTCATCTTGTGTTGGTAGTTGGTTGTTGCTATTGTTATGGCTAAAGTTTGCTACCTATGCATAGCAGGCTAGGCACACTATGGCATATTGGTTTACTATTATGTAATACCATCTCAAGTTTTTTCTTGATAATTGGCATTGTCAAACAAACCATGCATGATGAAGGGTCTAACGTCAGCGTTTCCATACTACACATAATTTCTTTGGGAAAGTAAATTATTTAAAGAAAGTTCTTCTGCTGGTATTATTTTAAATAGTACATCATTTGCTAACTAAATCAAAAATGCAATTAGGATTGCTAAATAGACCTTAAAAGAATACATAGCGCCTAATTATATTAATAATGAGCGAGAGCGTACACCTACAATACGTATGTCGTATTTACGTTACATTTTACACTGACGAGAGCTAGAGTAGTACAATGCAGCTAACTTTACCATTGTCATTGCCATTGCGTATCCTAATTTTCTCTCTAGATTTAAAGTAGAAAAATCCAACGCACAGGGTTCTCACAATAAATAGTCTTAGTAATACCATTAGCTAATTGATATAAGTAATGACATTCGTTCAATTATTCATTCCCTTTTTCAAAACCACAGCTAGATGAAGAATGCAATAAAGCAAGGCAGACAGAGAACTTACATGTAAACGTAGTAAAATGCTTCACCACATGTATCATGTGAGTATTGCTTATTACATGTAATTATACTGGTTTGTAACCAATTATATGTAAATTATCCATATAACCAGTACTTGCAATTAATGAACCTATTTTAACAAGAAACAATTTGCAAGCATCCATGCACAATGCACAGAATACATGAATCTAATAGTTTTTACGTTATTATTTCTATTTCTAGTTGCATGTACGTACATGTCTCCTCGCTTTCTTTCTGTCAGAATGAAAAGAAAATTTTCTCTTCTTGCAGAAGCAAGGAGAAAGAAGACAAACATGTCTTTCTAAAGCAGTGAAGCTACGTACTAGCATTCAAATTGAAACTGACATTAAACATACTTTACTGCACTACAGGTGCCAGTAACACTTCAAATCAAACTACATACATGTACTACAAGTACACGCAATAAAAGCAGTCCTTTCTGAAAGATTGCTATGAAAAAGGCAATATAATTTATGATTAGTTTGACAAGTACATAACAAAAGCAAACTACGAGCATTTTTCACATGAAACTGTGCTACCAAAAATTTAAGTGTTCAGTCCAATGGTTTCAATTGAGTTGAGATAATAGCACATAGTTTTAAAAGAAATGTTTTAACATTAAATTTCGAGTAAAAGTAAACCTGAAGAATTCTTTTCATAATTTTCTAGGCAAAAGTCAGAAGTTACATTATATGTTAGAGTGTGCATCAAAGCAACAAAAAATATTGAATTGCACAATACCAGGGTTAGTATGAAATTGAGATGCTATCTGAAAAGTTGTAAAGGTACACTCTGCATTCAACTTCACTTCAATTCGTAACAAGATTCGGTAGATAGATACTTGTTACATATAATCATCATTACTTGGTATACTTCTCAGGTAAAATGCCGGTGTCTACTATATATGTTAGTTTTAGTTGTATAGTATCAAATAACATAACAAGTCAACAACAGAATAACAGAATAGGCCAACTTGTATGTAACAACAGAGCTAATATACCATTGCATCATTATTAATACATAACTTTCGATTTCGAAATTTTTTGCAAAGTGTGCATCCATATAAAAACGCATCCGCAAACAGCGACTAGTGTAGTTATTACTAAAGTACTAAAAATCAATATTTACATATAACAGCGGAACAAGACAACGAAATGTTCTCTTCTCCTACATTCAAACGCGTACAGCACTATTGGATGCGATCGATCCGTGCCTAACAACAGGCAGTTGCTCTTATCTTCCGAAATTATAGAGAGGGGCACTGACTGACGATAATGGGTCTTTACTAATAAATAATGTTTCCCGGTCAACTACAATTTTTACAGGCTAATTCATACTATCACTTGACGTTTAAGTTGCAATTA
The DNA here is from genome assembly GCA_034694165.1 of Tomocerus mixtus. Taxonomy (NCBI): domain Eukaryota; kingdom Metazoa; phylum Arthropoda; class Collembola; order Entomobryomorpha; family Tomoceridae; genus Tomocerus; species Tomocerus mixtus. The sequence goes on along the minus strand of JAQFYC010000017.1, from coordinate 1,699 downwards.
TGTCATTTCCATCTCACATATACATAAAAGCCGTCGTATAATACTATGTAGTAGTTGCTACGCAAATATTTCCAGGTTGCATTTTAGGTATATATGTCGGAGTCCAATTGACCCGTTACCCGTTGACCAATACATCCAATCGGCTGATTGGCCTTGGTCAATATCAATATGCCTAACCTAACAATTTCAAAAAAGCCTTAAACTTTAAATTGTGAAATAAATGGAATAGAATTTGCATCAGCAGACTTTAGTAGTGTCATAGTCATAGTATTAAAAAACTTATGGAGGATCACTCTATGAAGTTGGAAAATTGGAAGGTAATAATAGTAAAATACGACGATTAACAATTATCTGATTTTCCGAACAGACGCAATATAGTAATTTTTTCCACATTAATATAACTGCAAAACTATTGGGACAACTAATATGCTAACATTGCATTGCATATTGCATTGTATATATGCATTAGCTTGCTAAATTAAGAGAATAGCGAATTAAAGGTAGTATCGGTCTACTGGCGTATCGGTCAAATGGACTACGAACTACGACATGTACATTGCTTGCAAGCAAAAGCAATAATATTAAAGATGTTAACGTCACGTAATATAGTACCGCACGAATACACAAAAAAATAAATAGATGATTAGTAAAAGGAACCGCTTCACTTCGGTCTTCTTTCGTTGTTTTAATCCCCACTATTCCCGTCACCACCATCCGTACCAAAATATAAACAAGGTACGGAAACTGATAACGGGAATAGTAAGTGATCATATGCTGAACTAGGGTCGGCGTCACTTTCCTTCCGCAGACCCTTCTAATCTCAAATCTTACATCTTGAATGTATTAAAATAGGTTTCCAATTATTCACAAAGCTACCTAACTACCTATATCATAATTAATTACAATTGGTTACACTACTTAAGGTATTGCAAGAATTCATAGACGAATAGATAATTAGTTGATTAGATAAAGGAACTGATTCACTTCGGTCTTCTTTCGTTGCTTTAATCCCGACTATTCCTATCACCACTATCCGGACCAAAATATAAACAAGGTACGGACACTGATGACGGGAATAGTAAGTGATCATAATGTGTTGAACTGGGGTCGACGTCACTTTCCCTCCTTAGAACATTTTAATCTTAAATCTTGAACGTATTAAATTAGGTTTCCAATTATTCACAAAGCTACCTATACCTATATACATAATAGTACAATAATTAGCTATAATTATTTACAGTTTACACTTCTTAAGGTATTGCAGGAACTCATAGACATAGATGATTAGTTGATTAGTTAAAGGAACTGCTTCACTTCGGTCTTCTTTCGTTGCTTTAATCCCCACTATTCCCATCACCGCCATCCGGACCAAAATATAAACAAGGTACGGACACCGATGACGGGAATAGTAAGTGATCATGTGTTGAACTGGGGTCGACGTCACTTTTCTTCCGCGGACTCTTCTAATCTTAAATCTTGAACGTATTAAAATAGGTTTCCAACTATTCACAAAGCTACCTATATACAAATGTACATAATAATTAACTGCAATTATTGGTTACACTTCTTAAAGTATTGCAAGAATTCAAACGAATAGATGATTAGTTAAAGGAACTGCTTCGCTTCGGTCTTCTTTCGTTGCTTTAATCCCCACTATTCCCATCACCGCCTTCAGTACCAAAATATACACAAGGTACGG